>JAMKCH010024534.1:0-19992 GCA_023653785.1 Ophioderma brevispina
CATTTCCTGTAAAAATGATGTTTAGGAATTAAACGCTTGTCTGTGGTCACTGCGAAAACGCTATTTTTAATGTTTAAAACCGTTTGTTAAAAAATATCGAGGGAAGTGTTTAAAAAATATGGCATAGAATTACGGGATTAAAAGAGATATTTAGAATTAAACAGAGTAAGGAGGGAAAATAATTAAATTCATACTGAGAGGCACGGTATGGTCATACTGTTTTTTTGTCATTCTACACTGTCCTAAATATACCTGCAAAGTTAATTCCAGAATTCTTTAGACTAAAAGAAGTTTAATATAGGCGACGTTATTTAAACAATTGTGTTCATTCCAAATATTATCCAACGTGCTGCAACTATTAAGAACGATGGTTTGGACCATCTATAAGTGGGTATTGACTATTGTATAGTCGTATTAGTCAGGTAAAGTATGAAAGTAATGATCGGCCCATATAATATCACCTGTGGGACAGCGCAAAAACCATCGTTACCATATTCAGGATTCCATAGCGCACCTGCTCAACAGGTTGTATTTCACTATTAATCGTTATTTTATTTTCCAAGACCATCTATGCTTGACCACTGTACATGTATTAGCCGAGGCACACACTATAAGAACGCACGGACCAAGACTGCTGCAAGTTGAATGCTGTGCCGCCCTCACAAACAGTTCTCACCGTAAAAAAGTACAGGTTGTACCCCATATCAGCGCAAATCGAGTATAAGTTTGATGTGACATTTGCATTCTCCCTAATTTTTATATTTCTTATTAAAAGTTTATGTTCCCCTCAGCCACTCTGACTAAAGGAAGACGGGCCGTGGACGGCACATGCATCCAATTTAAAAAATGATACCAAATAATTAACGCATAACGCACTAATAAACATTAATCAAATTTAATTGAAGGAGAATAAAGACTCCACAAAAAAAAAAAACATTGACACACTTTACAAAACTTTTTATTCGTTTTAAATTGTTCTCAAAAGTGTTTTCTGCAATTGAAATGCATATTTTTCCATATTTCACAACCTAGTGTCCATTGTGCTAATAATATCTATCCATTATTATCCATCAAACAAATTTTATCATTATCAATACATACAACGGAAAATGCCTAAGTTGTCCTGCCAGGCCAGCTATGCTGGGCGCCCACAAAAAGGTGAATTTCAGTTGTACAGGGATAAATTTTAAAGTTGCCCCAATGGATAAAAAATAGTGAGATATTGGTGGAGATAAAAAAAAAAAAATAGTATTAAAATTTAGTTTTTATGTCTGAAAGGCTGCAGTCACCAATTAGGGGATCACGCTCATCCTCCATTTTCAATCAATGGGGCTTGACCTGCTTTCTCTCTTACTTTGGAAATTGAGGGTAATTCAAACTATTCCTTATTTTATTCCTATGATCTACACCAACCATTTGTACATTTTTATCTACATGGAGCACATTTTAAAATGATTATGCGTTCTTCTATGACACAGTGTTCATGCTTCTTTCCAATCTCACAGTTTCTTTCCCCTGCCATTCCAATAGCCTCCAAATCAAAATTGGCCACTTTGATACGGGCTATCTATCGTTATCACGGTTGCCCGTCAAACGTTAAGATAACGCGTTTGCAGGGCATACATGCTCAATGTCACGACAACATACACAATCCTCGTTGTTTTCAAAATGGACTGCTCTCCAAATCAATTAATGTCCAATCATGCATTGAAAGACAACAAGATAAAAATGGACCTGTGGGAATCTTATGAGAGGAACTTGTTCACAAAACATTGAAACCCCAAGCAGCAATTCATTACACCACACCAAATATAAGACGAAAGCTGTAATGCCAGTAGGGACATGTTTTTATTATACCAAAACGATATGTTACAAATAATGTTCTGTTTTTTCTTTTCAGGTCTCTGGCCTTGTTACATACCAGACCTAGCTGCTGCTTATTTAATACCATAGTTTTCCTTCTACATAATATTCAGAGATACATAACTACACGTGCCTCCTTTACAACTACTCGCGTAGTAGGGTGGTTTTTCATAGCTTTCATTACTTGAACCTGCATGATGAGGCCCAACTTCTCTTACCACATTTATATAGATTTTGCTCGAGTAATTCCTATAATTTTCAAGTAAGAAAGAGTCAAAAAACCGTTTACCCTTTCCAGTTCAATTTAAAGGTTCAATTTGTAGCCTTACAACTTATGTGTTTATGTCAGAATACGGATCATGTAAAGGAAAGCTACTACTCCAGGTGCGTAGCCACCACGGGGTTCCGATGGGTCAATTTTCCGCGGCACTGCCAAATGTCCCGATCAAGTAAAAATTTGCTCGGTCGGGCAGGGCAAAAATAAAGGGCTGAATTAACATGAATTCTGGGTTTTAATTTCCCGATTTCCCCTCAAAAAATTTTCAGAGGGGGATCTCTGCCCCTCTACCCCCACCTGGCTACGCACTGCTACTACTGTACAAAATTCAGGTGATTCTGATTGATTTTTTGATGTCAAGACAATGTCATGCAAATATGTGTAATTCTTTTGATTATATGTCTACTGAGCTGAAAATAGGGCCTGTGGTATTTTGAGAGTTTACCATCACTTCAGGGATCCTGACAATTAGGGCATTCTACAGTGGTCAGAGTGGGTAGACCCTAAAGGTCAAAAGCTTTGACCCACACTGTGCAGCGCCCTCCCACTGTGTCCGTTATACACACCTGACCTCTAAAACTGGATATCGGGTCTGAGTCCGAGTGAAACAGGAGTTGCTTTTTTGCCCTTCTCATGGGCGGGAAATAATGCATACACCTGCTGGTGCACATATCCACACAGGTTTCTATTGTTATACCAAAATTCCTTTAACTTGGACAAGAAAGTGAAGCCATATTAAGAGGCAAAATGCAACTTCCTGTGGTTCCAATTGGCGACTATTCAACGGTGGAACAGCCCGCTCTCCATGTGTAGAGTCAGTGGTTTACATCAGAAATAGATGGTCTATTGACTTTATGTTAAAGGGCCTTGGTGGTCCATCACTAATAGCCTCTTCCCCAGAACCCCCATTTTACCGAAGCTCTATTTTTTCTCGATTTACTCTATGAATCTTTAGGGCTAAAGGGTTTGGTTGGGTGTTTTGAGCAAAAATGTGTCCATTTTTGGTCGCCCATTTTAAATTTTTATACAGTACTCTATGGAGATTACCAAATAGTGTTTTTTAGTTCTACATCAACGGTTGAAATATCGGCATGAAACTTACTAATGGGAATTTGGGGCGAAGGCCATAACTTAATCCCCTTAAAGAGGACTTGGAATTAATCAACTGAAAAAGTTGCCATTACTGAAAACAATCTCCATTCTGGAAAATAATACTTCTTTTAAGAAAATGTCTATTTGTTATTTTTTGGTGGGGGAAATGTCTATATTTTCAAGCGAAAAGTATGTATGCAAACAAATTGTTTTCGCTTAAAAGCAGTTAAGTTTTCCCCTCTCCTGATTCGTTAATATACTTGAATGAATACAAATCACATTGTGTTTGGTTCCATTCCAAATTATTTTTCTCCTTTAGTCCCTAGGTTTCGGTACTTACAAAGACTTTTCTAATTCCAATCTTCGAAGATTGAGAAACTTCCCTCCATAGTTTTAATGCTACAAGAGACATATTGTGCTGAACTAAGGCCGAAGTAATAAAATACAGCAAAAATATGCCACAAACACTGACATTGTATGAAAACTTTTATTATAAATACTAGCAATCCACAATGTTGGCTCAGCTCGCTACTGGTTTTAGATGTTTTCAATCAGAGTCTGCATTTACTATTTTATTAAAAAAACAGTTGCCTTTGAAGTAATTAGGCTTGAATTCTGGTTTATCTGACAAGAGTAAATAAACCAGTAAGAAGGGAAATAATATAATATTCAATCTCCAAACCAAATATTGTCAAACTCAACATTTATGAATTGAGCAACTCAAGTTTATAAATGCATTCATCCAAAAAATATACCTTGGTTAAGGTTTGGCAGAACTAAATCATTGACACTATTCCCCACATTTAATTTTTGTGGGGGCAGAATTATTACTCCGGGGGTTGCAAATTGAGTCCCACGTTTGCCACACGTCTATATTCGTAACTAAAATATCGGAAGTAAAACGTAACTCTAAAATTTGTATTCCAAATGCTCAAACCTTAGATATTTGAAGTACTATTAATCCATTTTAATATAGACAGCCTATGAACTTATATGCACATACTGTAAACAATGGTAATCCTGCATTATTTTTTGCAGGGACTTCTTGCCAAATTTTCTTTAAAAAAATATAGCAAATCTAAGAGAAGTAAATAAATCTTACTTATTTAAACCTCACTCAAAAATGTCATTCTTATGTATTTTTGATTCTTGTTAATTCATAGATTGCCTTTTAAAGGCTTTAGTAATACCCCAAAATTCTTAATTAATCGTGACCTAAACAAAATGAAATTGTTTAACTTTCTTGAGCTATTTTCTGAACAACCTGCATGCTACTTCCAGAGGTTGCTGAAACTCTTGGGAAAAAATTAGCCATAACTATGACAAGAAACACTAAACTGGGTAAATTGTTGAAACGAATATTCCAATCATGAAAACATTTTCACAATGATTTGACCACATAATTACTATTTACATACAAGTAACAGTCCCATACAATGCAAAATTAGAATTTAGGGCTAAACATCGATACCAACTTCGATCTTTCATGCCCTATACAAAATATTAGATTTGCCTCATTTTTCATATAAAGCACAATAATTTGCCATTTTGATGACAAAAATGATAAAATAATATCTAAGAAACATGATATGATATTATTAACATAACAATTTCCCTTTTATTTAGGTTACTGCTTAAGTTCAAGTTCTTGGAGCTTTGTTGAGTGACATTCTCCCATGAAAGTCTGGAACTGTTTGCAGCAACAATATTAACATGGTTGGTCAGTATACATGAACAGAAATGCTACAGCTTGAATACACTGACGTGAAAGAATGACATGTGTACTATAGACAGACATACACACTGACAGACAGACAGACCGACCACCGGTATTAATATATAGATAACCTGGGCATGTCTTTACCATCCCATATAAAATCGTGTTACCGTTATTTTAACCATGACTCCCTATCTGTTTCCAGCCTATGTTCTGGGAGAGTGAAGGAATAGTGTGAGGGGAAGGAGAAAATTGGGAAACTTGGATCGTATCAAGATTTCAGGACACCCTGTGATCGGTGTGATATTACCAACAATGCATTGTGAATCTGTAATGCCGATTTCACGTATTAGCTTGAATCTTCATTGCTACTTATCAAAAAACAGAGTATAATCCTCAGGGAACTAGAACACAATTAGCCATTTACATTTAACTCAAACAAGTTTTGTTCATAATTGTAGTTTTTAGTGGAATTTGATTGCTATAATCAAGCATTTACAAACCACCATCTTTTAATCTTGGTGAATATAATTTTGAAACTTTTTGGTCTTCTTAAAAAAGGGTGATTTGCAATATAACTGACCATACAAGACAGGTAGCACTAACTTGCACCATGCATGGGGTCATAAATGCACTTCTAAATTCACTTTTAGGTCTAAGATATGGAAAGTTGCAGTTGGCATTTTTACAACTTTTCTCATAATTTGCAAGTTACAAAGTTTCATGTGTGAATTTGCTTAAGTAGGAATAGCTATGATATTATTTCAGATGGGAAAAATCGATCTTGTAAAAAAATTGCTGTATATCACTTTAAAAGTAAAACTACTAATTTTCCACAAAGTTTGAGTGAAAACCGATAGGTCAACAGGCAGGAAGGCCACTGCTGGAAAATAATGAGTTGCATAAGAATGTGTAAGCAGTTTCAGCTAAATAATAACAGATACCCCTGTCAAAAAAAATTGTATGCACAAATAAACCTGTACAGCCTTACAATGATATATAGATTCTGTAGAAATTGATAATTTAGAGTTAGTCCTTTAATAAGTTAATCTTCTAATAAATCCTCATCGTCAAGGTTAACATCGCCTGTATTTAAATCCAGATTGTCATCATCTATATTAAGATCATCTAAATCAAGATCAAGATCGTCGTCATCATCCGTAACTTTTGTCGGCGCAGCAGCGGCTGCGGCTGGGGCTGGCTCTTCGGTGGCATCCACAGAAGCATCAGTGACTTCTTGGCTCTGTGATGAGAATAATGAAACATTAATCAATGCAGGGTAAGTTAAAACTGTAAAAGACAACAAAAGGCAGCTCAGGCCTCAACAAATCGCCTGCCCGAATGAATGGCACAGCTGTTTGAAAGTCTCATTTATAATGACAAAACCAGAATAAAACAAATAATATACATGGCGACACACTTTGACAACTAATATAGATTTATTTATTCCACTGACTTCATCCTGTGTAAATTTTATGAAATTTCATTGCAGGCAAATATGACTTTTTAAAAAAATCTAGTTTAACATTTCCTCTCTATGGACAATGGGCATATAGAGGGCGCTATAACATACAAATTATAACCTTTGTAGGCCTATATGGCAAGATTCCCACAATGGATTTTTCTGATTTTTGCAGCGGTAATAGCTCTTGTATGTCCTTACATATCAGTTGTCAAAATTGTGTCAACACTTCTTAAATTGCTCTAAAAATAAAAGACACCATATGATATTTTGAATAAAATATGGTTTTGACATTGTACTACAACTTCATGCAATAGTGAATTGTTTTGAAATAAAGAGGTTACAGGTTAAAGCGGCACTGGCACATTTTCACAAAATATGAAATTTCAATTTGCTCTCAAATGATAGTCTAGGCCATTGGAAGAACAGATATATATTTTACACATAAAAATAACATACCCCAAAACAGATAGGGACATTGATATGAGGATAAAGACATCCAGGTAATCTGTAGGCCAACTTTTAAGTTTTCCATAACTTTAATCAACAAATGTGTATTTTTTTTTTTTTTTTTTTTTTTGCAGAGGTAATAGCTCTTGTATGACCTGACATATCAGTTGTCAAAATTGTGTCAACACTTCTTAAATTGCTCTAAAAATAAAAGAGACCATATAATATTGTTACGAGACGTACTCAAGGTCAGAAAAGTAACCTCCCGTGGTTCATAAAACAAAATTCACAATGACTATTTGTAAGAAGATTGACTTGACCAAGATGTAAATTCAAAGTAATGATTTTAATATATACATAAATAAATTCTGATCAATCATACAATTAACAATGCACAAAAATTATTATATTTTTTACCTACTTAAAAATCAAATTAAACACACAACATCTCATCATTTATAAAGTCCACAGTTTTTGTTGGGTGCGCACCAGTCTCTTGTAGAATCAGGTCCACATATAAATCTTGCCGACACAATTCTTTTTTTTTTTTTTTTTTTTTTAACTTTAATCAACAAATGTGTATATTACATGAATATTTTGACTCATACTCACTGATATTAAAACCACAAAGGTTATAGACCGATCAAACAGTGTGCATAGCGTGGGAAACATGCATACGGCGTGCGTTCTCTTGTGTTAAACGCCATCTTTTTTTGTTCTGCTGATTAATGTCGCCGGCCGACATTAAATGATAAATCCGTTCTGTTTACCATAAGGGAAGCCATTTGGGTCTTATTTCCGGTGAGGGCTTTTGTATATAATAATCCTTGACCCCATGCAAAATATTGATTTTGAAAGATTGTTGAGGGCGCACTATTTTTCAAATGTGCCAGTGTCTCTTTAAATGATGTTCCTATAGTCAGTTCTGGCAGCTGATGGCCAATAGTTTTCACAGTCCCCATGGAAGTCTAGGCTAATCATATCTGCAGACTCGGTGTTAATTTCAATGAAGCAATGTTCATGATCACCATTACATGTATTAGGATACTAAAATGTGCGAAGTTGTCATATGGCACTATCCCCAAAACTATTCTATCCCTGAAACCCTAATTTACTCTTGAACTCTAATCTTTCCTGAAACTCAATCTACTCCCCAAACCTAAGCTATTCCAGAAAACCTAACCTCTCCTCAAAACCCTAACTAACCTCAATCCCTAACTATCCTCAAAATGCGAAGCCTATCTCCGAAACAATTAAGCTATCCCCAAAAGCCTTAAGCTAACCCCAAAACCTTGAGCTATCTCCGAACCTACGCATCCTTGAAACCCTACACTATCCCTGAAACCATTAGCTATTCCTGAAACGCTAAGCTATCCCCGAAACCATAACCCTAACCCCACCTCGTTCTAGCCATCTCCCGGGAGGGACATGAAGGAGAGTGAGGGAAGAGGGGAACAAGAAAAGTCACAAATTGGGTGGGATTCGAACCAGGGCCCTTCGTGCCCCAGTCCCACGACCAGTTATCGCACGCTACGGGCGGGTTGTAGCTGGCAGGCCCAGCGATTACGTGCACATATGGGTTTGGTTTCTGAAGTCAGCGATACTTTCTGGACTTAGTGCATTTTTCGACAATTTAACACGTGATGTTTGGTGAATTTAGTTGTGTTAGGGTTAAGCATCCCTGAAACCATAGATATACCTGAAATCCTAAAGCTATCCCTGAATCCCTACATATCCCCAGAATCCTACCCTAACCTTGATTCCTACCAATTCATGCCTTGCTAATTTACATTTGCGTGCATTAAAAAGGATAAGAAAAAACTTACACCAATGACATTATAATTTGACATTTTTAAATGTAAGCTCTCTAAAAACCACTTTCAGCCACAAAGCTCAGCTTGTAGGTGCAAAATACATTCTAAAACCTCTGACTTATCAATGAACCAAAGCAAATACCAACATTTCCAACACCAAGGCCTACAGATTTCCAAATACTTATGACATTTTAGGGCACTGATTGGGAAAACATTTCATGGTTTATGCACTTGTTTAGACATTTCTATTCATCAAAATAACACACCCGACACTTGATACTTCCTAGATTAAAAGAGCGCCAAATAAATTGAGGTGAGGCCATTGTTTTCACCGCCTATGAGTATATTTTTACTTTTCTTCTTGATTTTTGTTGAAAAGGATTGGGCCTGTACACTCCATTAACCCCTTGATCACTACCTACTATGTCTATCTATTAAATCTGAGCACATTATGATTGGTTACTTGGAGACGGGCGTTCCCAGACCATTTTCAATGGCGGGGGAGGGGAGGTTGTTGCGGCAAAATTGCAATGTGTTGAACAATTGGTAAATTTTCCTAATTTTTTTATTTTTTTTGCGGTGGGGTGGGGGGGGGTTAGACAGGCCAATCACCTCCTAACGCAACCAGGCGAATCAATAACGGCATCAACTTCCCGGGTGCTAGTCTGTTCCAAAGACTTAAGGTTAGGAGGGCGCTCTTACGCATATAGAACAGTACCACAGACTTGACAACGACTAGGCCTGGTCACAAATATTTAAACTAAATGCCGTTTAGGAAATTAAACTATTTTGCAGCTGGGGATAATCCATTAACCACGACGGATTTTGAAAGTAAATAATTTTTCTAAATTATCCATGATATTACTAAGATATTTTGAACAAAGTTTAAGAGATGATTTTGTAAGATACCCCTGGGACCGAGCTCCATAGTAAATGACACGAGTAGCAGTTCCAAATCACCAGTGGAAAATCCCAATGCCCAAATGAGGCAGATCTGTGTCTACCCCGCCCTGGGCAGATTGAAATCTGAATGGCGGGGATGGGGTGGGGGGGGTTAAATAAAATGAGACCCAATAACACAATGCCAGTTCAGCATATCGACTGAACTAGGCATCTAATGCCAAAATGCGGCCAGCAAATCATTAACAAAAATTTCATCATATTCCACCTACTTTCTTTTTACATTAATACTGATTTTGCCACCAAGTCTACTAGTCCATGGGATCAAAGAGAGAAAGAAGATGCTTGAATAAGGACATTGTTATGCATATCGCGAAGTAAATGATTTTGTGCAGGTATATTGTCTAATTATACCTTCAATACTCTGGGTATGTCAAGCGCAATTTGTTTTGAAAATTAATAAAAGTCACACAATTTTTTCCTAATATCAGTGACCAGTAGACGACAAATAATAGCACTGGTTGATATCCAGTAAATCCAATCGGAATGCAGAGGATAAAACACTTCAAATACTTTATATCTGGAATCACAGAGCCACCGTTTAATATTTCCCATACAGTTGAAAAAGACTTCAGGTGCTCATCACTAGATTGATTTAGATGAGCTATTTTTTTCATGACGCCAAAGCAAATGCTACTTGTCCTCTTTCACGAATAAATAAACTTAGGGATTCTACTGGGGTTCAATAACTTTGACCGTATATTTCATAATTTTTCTGAAAAGGAAACAAAGAGGAAACAAAAAATCGGATGATTGATTGGAAAGTTGTCTGCAGACTGTGACCTAACATCTTTGTGCAGAAACAAAAGTAACTTACAGTAACTTGCGGCGTAACCCAAATTTCTATTCAATTTACCGTGCTGTTAGCATAGGTCGCATAGAACCCCTTCTTTTTTTTATTTTTCTAAATACATGGGGGTAAATTGCATAGAAATGAAGGGTCCAGCAATAGTATGATCTTGGTTCTGCACAAAGAATCGTTAGGGTCACAGCTTCCAAGCACCATAATCCACCATGAGTTTTGTCACATTAGTTTCTTTTTTCAATAAAATGAAGAAATATACAGTCAAATTATTTGAACTCACGGTAGTTTAGTAGAATAGAACTAGAAAACTCAAAGTTTATTTAATCGCGAACGAAGCAAGCTCAATCTAAACTTGGATTGATGTTTCATATAGAAGAAGTCCCAAGTACGTATCAATTGAGCCAGTGATTGTCCGCGCTTTACTGACCATCATAATACCGGAGCATGACGGAATCAATGGCCATACCTCAGTTTGGTTACTGGGATGTGAAACATCTACCCAAACTGGCGGGGCAGGGATAACGAGTCTATAACGCCTAACATCTTTTCAAATGCATGGGGCAGTAAAACAAGGCTTCTGCAGTCCAAATAAACAAAGGGGAATGGAAGTGCTTGTCCACCGGAGCCATCCCTGAATTAACAGGTGGAGTATTTATTATATGTATAGTGGAAAAATGTTTACTTCTGTGAAGTATGTAATCAAAATTAACAATTTTTCCTTTGATCCCATGGCCAATACATCATTTACTGACGAATGGCAAATTTTGCTGATGGAATTCTTTTATTATTCGGTTTGTCAACATCTCCAAGCCCATTCTAGGAAACCGCCGGACTTAGGGGGTGATATGTAAGAGCATTCTGTAAGAATGGTGGTATGGTTTACAAAGAGATATAATAGCACTCTTTTGATGGATAGGGAAAGAAAAAATTTGGGGGAAACTACTGAAAAATGAGCAGAGGTGGGTTTGGTGGAAGCGGTGGGACCGGTTGGTAAGGTGTGAAGTGTACGTTGTACGGTATATGGCATGTTATGAGGAGGGATGAAGAGCATGTATAAGAAGGGCCGATGAGTTCGGGGTGGGTGGTTTGGGGGGGGGGGGGAGGAGGAGGGAACACCCAAAGAAGGACATTATGGAAGCAGCAGGGTGGAGGGGGGTGGTGTTGTTTTGAGAGGAGATGCACGAATAGGGCGAAGCTGGGAGGGGGGGTAAGGGAATTGCTGTGCAAATTCGACCACCCACCATTCACCAGGGCCAAACCAGATTTACATTAAAACTTGGGATTACTTACTATGTACTCAGAGGGCTTCTTCATGTGTGTGACCATGAGCCCATCAGACGGATTTATCATTGGTTGGTAGTGCCCAGGGGAGTTAAAGAATATGGCTGGTATTCTCAAAGGGAGAATATTCGACTGGTTTAAACCAGTGTTAGTCCACATGAAGTGACCTTTTTTTCTTACAACATAATCTAAAGGTTTACTGTAACATGTGAGAACATTCCTTATGGATGGGCGGGGGAATTTTTCTTCACCTGTTTATTCAATTTCAGAGTATGTTGAGGAAAAAAGGTCCAACTCAGTAAGGTCTAACCCCTGGTGAAACCCAGGTCCAAAATTAGACTCCCTTTGAGGAAATACCAGTCCATAGATTTTAAGGGTAGTGTCAACCCCGGTGCTTTTGTGTTTTTACACGGGAATTTCTGATTTTTGCCACAACCATGTTTCATTTTAAACTTAACCTGGTTAATCGTTACCAACAAAGGTTATGCACTGCAGATAATCCTGAGCTGTATTGTTTGCCGATTTAAAACAGCTATTTGGACCATTTAAGTCACAAAAAAACACATGGTTTAAGGCAGGAATATAAGCACATACACGCCGTCCAGGCGACAAGGCGCCAGCATCGCGTTGCGGGTGAATTTTGCTGAGTAATGAAGGACAGCCGTGCGAGTGTTGTAGTAATTTTGCGCGAACGCATCTTGGAAAAAACACAAAATAATATTTGAAAAATGTAAAACAAAGCGCAATTTAGAGAAGATGAAATTTCAATTTCTTCTGCTTTATGAGTTAAAGACAAAAAGAGGTTTGGATTCAATAGTTGCATAAAGATGTATTTTGATCACTTGCACAACATACTCAATTTTGAAGTTAAGGGAAAGTGATTTGAGAAAGAGGACGCTTGAAAATGGCGTGCAAAAACTTTTTTATAAACAACACGGATTTTCTCCCAATGTTCAATTTTTTTCGCAAAATTGGGCCAATTTTCAGACAAGATAACTCCAAAAAAATACCGAAGTAAGGTGGGTTGAGGTTTTCTTTTAACTTTCCTCACGCGAGCAATCGGTCTCTCTAGGAACGGTTTCTAATTTTCATTTTTGATTTCTAACTAAAGATATTCCAAATATATATATACTCAAATTTGGAAAAGAAAAGTAAACATCCCGCTTTTTGACATTTTTCCTTATATTTCGAAAAGCTTATTTAAAAAATGAAAAAAAAACGTTCCCTAGACAAAGTTGTTCTTGTTTTCGTAAAAAATAAACATAAGAAATCATGGAAATTCAAATGCTTTTGTTATGCCGTCTGAAAATTTTGGGGCCAAAAATCATGTTTTTTTTTTATATTTTTATCAAAATACGGAATGTTTTTACATAATCATGATGTTCCCACCACAGGGTTCATCGTCCAATTTCTTCGAGGAAATGTTACTTTTACATACACACAATCAAATATTGCCAAGTACAAACCAAAATAGATACTTGGAAAAACTCAGGTTGACACTGCTTAAGGGTTTCATAGGCTAGTTTTGAGTGCACCAAACATATTCATACATAAGAATTCAATCAGGGGGTATAGATTAAAGGAGAACCGTACAAGAATAACTTATACATATACGCTAAAAATAATGATTGAAAAACATATCGAGTGGTTTCATGGAAAAAACGGAATTACTAACCATAAAAATTCATAAAAAACTTTTGGTCTGACCCATGCGCTATTTAAATTGCGCGCTAGTGAATACGAGGATATGGATACTGTTATTATGCCGATACCGAGGCACAGTTAGGTCATACACCTTCACACGTGACGCTTTCATAATTGTGTATTATTCTTTTTCTGGCATGTGACGCAACGTGCCGACCGTATCACATAACACGTTATACAATAGCGCCAAATTTTTAAAAATAGCAATGGTCAGACACGATGGTTTAATTCATTGCTATGGTTAATATAATTCTGTTTTCGATGAATGAAACTATCGGATATGTGGTCAAAATTATTTTACAGAGTATATTGTATAATATTTTATTCGTTCTTGTACGGGTTCTCCTTCGCCTTTAAGCAGTAGTAGCCATGGTAGGCAACTCCATTGTAGGCAGTTGCCTCCAGGGTGCCCCCCTGTGGCCCTACTGCCTATTTTTTTGTTTGGTTCTATTAGGCAAAAAACAAACAAACAATGTTTGTTTGTCATAACCTGACCAACCCAAGAAAAACCTGTGGACTCAAAATTATGCAAATTAGCACAAAAAACCTGACGACCGACCCATGATTTTCATTTACTGATTTTAGGGTCGACATAGACCCCCTTGATCACTTAAAGTCTGACTCAGAGATTTCGAAATATTATTTTTTTGTGTAATAGTCAACTAGAACTAAAGATAGTAACCTAAAATGCACAATTCCGAAATTTGAGATGAATCAGATTTTTCGTTTTGATGCAGTAAACATTTATGTGTAGTATTACGTCCCATAGGATACTGTGTATAACAAAAATTCCGGATCCGGAATTTTATAACAAAGTTGTGATTTTCTATATGAAGGAATTCGATTTAAGCTTAGCAATTTCACACAGTGATTAGTATATGGACAAGCATTATGTACATGCAAAAAACACAATTTTTTTGGAAATTGAGGGCGCCCTCCTCAGGAAATCTGAGTCGGCCTTTAAGTCACTTCTCAAAACTTTTCCAGCTAGCTTAGTTGATTGCTGCCATGAAGTTTTTGCTTGCATTTGGCTTTTTGTTTTGTTCATCTTTAATGTATTGTATATTGATTGTTGTTCAGAGGTGCTTGTTCATTGGAAGGGTGCTTTATAATGCATATATTATTATTGCTGTGTGGTGCACGAAGTCGTAGAGCAATAGCTGCCATTGTCAGAAATTCTCATCAAACATAATTATATAAATAAACCAAGTCTTTGGTCAGTGCTCTTGAAATGGTCTTTCAGGTGACTCAATGAAGGTAAATGAAGAGTTTGCTAATACATTGCAGCGCACAGATTATCACATGGCAGCTATTGTACTGTACTTATACCTTCCTGCGCTTGCCATAATTTTTTTTTATTTATTTCGACAGACATTTTAAAGAGGGATCAGTTGAACCAGCATGCTTTAACAAGGGCCCTCTGAAATTGATGACAATATGTCTCACTGTGTGAAACTATATCAGCACAACAAATGCAGACATAAACACACATTAAATGTGCTAATGAGATAGAGTTAATTTAACTGTCATGAGTTATTACACTTGTGTCATAGATATTGTCCACAAAAAAGCAACCTTGACAATTTTAAGGGGGCGAGGTGGTAGGTAAAGGCAGATGATCGGATTACGCACAGTCAAAATACAAATATAGGGCCTATTCAAATTTGAACTATATAGGCGAGGACTCAACTTCTACAAAAACATTGAATGAAATGTTTTTGATCTTCCGGCATAGTTCTAAATGATAAGTTTCATGCCCCATACCTTAATGCCGATCTGTGCTGGCAATGGAAAGCAAGCACTCTTTTTTTGTTGTTTAACACTGCGGAAAGGAGTAAATATCCTCCAGAACCACGATTTCATTATTTCAAAACAAAAACCAGTCTACAAACAGCTGGTCCTTCCCGTTCCCCAAGTGACTGACCAATGCCCCCAGTGTTGTGACTCCTTCCACAGTATTTTGTTCACAGATTCTTACCTCAGTAAAGGAGCCTCCATCAATGGCTTGTTGCATCTCCTCCAACACATTTCTTTCACTTGTGCTCTGGTAAAAGATTGACAATTATAAAAACAAATATTAGACCTACAACACAACTACTACTCAAATATAAAATAGCCGAAAGTGATGAGGTTGTCTAAGATTGCCTACATATAACAATACAATATAATACCCAGAGATGTAACAGAGGAGTTTCCATTTCCTGAAAATCCAAAATTTGAACCGACGGCAATGTCAAATTTTAGCGTATCATTCGGTGGAGCTCCACGGAACGTATTTTTTATGCGATTTTAAGGTACAAGACACCCTTCTCCAAAATAAATTGGTACTTAAAACTTGGTTTTTGATGCAGTTCTACCTTTATCATTAACAATTTGATCTCAGAAATTGAAAAAAAAAATGTAATTTTTTTTTTTACATTTTCGGAATTTTTTTTATTTATGGCCAAAAATCCGGAATTCCAGAAATTCCCGGAAAAGTTACATCTCTGAATACCATACAATACATTACTATGCATCACAAGCTTCCATGTGGTACAATACCACTGTGCGACTAGAACGTACCGCCCATTTAACACTGCACAATATGCAAAAATATTAGGCATGGAAGTTGTCAAGCAAACACTGTCATTTTATTAGTTTTGAAAACCATATGAATACTTTTTATCAAGTCAGCTCCTTTTTGCTAATAATAATAAGGCCTAAAAAAAAATATGTTTGTTTGCCCTTTTGGCCTGAAAATCGGGAGGGTCGGTCGATGTTTTTTTTTTTTGTTTAAACATGACAAGGAGAAAGGCAATGGCATCAAATTTTATGTTATCAAACAAGTTTAAAGCTTCCAACCTGACATGATTCACCGCGACAAACATTCTGCCCAGGGCGATTTGGTAGTGCAGGCCACCAATACCTGTCCAACTGTAGCACGGAAAACTTTGTACCTATTAAGTTCTGGTACAAACTATCAAAGTAGGATCCAATTGTGACAGATGCGACGTGGTAAAATACAACGTAAGCACCGTATATCTATTTTGCTGTGAAAAGCACAGCGTAGCTGTCAGGTGCCATCTTTAAATCACACGCAAATTTGACAGTATTGTACCACGTATTTCATGGACGATATTTAAAAATAATATCTAACAAGTGTCAAAAATATGTTATGAAAACACACCATTTATACCAGAAGTTGAAAATTAACCATCTTTTGTAGAGTCTCCATGCCAATTACTAAACACCACCTATCAATGTGGTCGAATTCGGCTACTCTATCTCTCCAGAACAGCACATTCTAGTAATGGGATAGTGCACTAAGGCTCGACTAGCTAGACTGCATGCGTATTTTGTACCGAAATCAGAAAATATGGAATACCATGCTTGGAAATGTGCACAGAACTTTCGGTGAATGATATTCTGAACGGAACGGTACGTTAATGAACATTCTAAACGTAGCGTTTTCCCATTCAAAATTCTACAAACTGCGCCCGGTCAGTCAGCGGTCACAATTCGACCTCAGTCATTTTGTCTTGACCCGGAAGTCGTGTGTACACATAGGGTGGCTACGTCCATAGTCAATAATACTAATACGTGCCCTGATTGTTAATTAGCTAATTATATTAGGTATGTTCAATACATTTTATCCAGTAATAATAGTCTGAAGGCTTTTATCCAAACAAGTATTTTAATGTTGTATCATCAAAACGACACGTTTTTTACGAAATTTAATCCTTTCTAGGAGCTTTTTCTAGTTACTCATATTAAAAATGTGCATCATACTACCGGAGAATGATTGGAATTGGTTTGCCCGAGCTTTGGGGGGGTGGTGTATTACAAGATATTGATTTAAAATTCATTTTGGAGTGTTTAATTTGTATTTTAAATTGTTTTCTTCTAAATCCGCCTTTCAAATTTTAAAAAAAAAAAAAAGTGACCTGTGATTTTCGATTTTGGGGTCGGTCGGAAAAGGCAAACAAACCTTTTTTTTTAGGCCTAATATGGATGTCTTTTGGGTTGATACAACATTTTCTACTAGCTCCAAAAAATTTAATCTAGGCCGGGCGTATTTTAATATGGCCAAGCTATCGCCGGACTGTTGGCGAAGTAATACCGCAAAGTATATTCCCCGGACGGTTGATCATTTCAATTCTCCATACTTATCGTGCATAAATTATATGTACAAGTCACTTCTCATACTTCCAACAAATCGCCGGACGGGATCTGGGGGATCTCACCGGACTGTCTGGCGACTAATATGCCAACGTCTATTCTCCGGACGATGAATTTACGGGAACAAGCCATAATTGTCGCGTAATTTAACTCTGTACTGGGGAATTGGCTCTGTAAAACACATTAATGTCATTATTTGCCGTCTGGTGAAACACTATTCAGCTGACATACGATCAACTTGGGCATGGTAATTCGTAGGGTGGGGGGGACATGAAAGGCCTTATGAGATTAGTCTCTGCCCCTACTTTACCCTGCATGCACTTGCAAAGTTGCAAAAGGGTAGGTCCATATCCAGCCATGTTGGTCGGGGTGTGCCAGGTGGTCAAGAAATTCACCATGGGAAGAAATTCCCTTCCCTTCCCCCATTTTCCCTCTCTGCCTTTCTCAGTGGCGGCGCCAGATGGACTTTGCAAATAGCGCCCGCAAAGTTTGTCCGGTAAAATCGATTTCACACCATTAATTCCGCCAGACAAGTCCGCGAATAGTCCCTTACGTATTAATACTGATGGCTGAGGTTTGATAACGAAAATATCGACCGAGCCGACAATAATATTGGTCAAGTTGACGGCGAGCGTGATATTTTCTTGGCAGGGCGATATTTTCTGTATCAAAACCGAGATGTATGAATATGGAACAACATCAGCTTGCTATATTACCTTTTTTTCTTTTTGCTTCATTTCCAAAATCTGGGGGGGGGGAGGTTGACCAACTTTGAAATGCCCTACCTTTACAAATATAAACTATTATATACAATGGCTAATGAATAGAACATGCCACAATATATTCACAACTTACTGTCATGATGTAATGCCTTTGCTGGAATGGTTCTTTTGCTCTTTGACTCAAGCTTTTCGCATCTTTTGAAGCCTCCCTTGATACCAACAACAAATCTCATATTGTGTGGGATCAGCTAAAGCATCTGCTCTCTTCTTGTTGACACTTCCTAAGCTTTCTTCCATGCTTGTCAATTCTAGAGACACATACGAATATAAATACAAGGAATAAGAGCCACATATTCAAAAAATGGTGAAGGTCCCGTTTACATAGAAGGTCAGCTTGCGACCAATCTCTTCCCAACTACACAGACCAACATTTTTTTTTCAAAAAATCAGCTACAATCCTTTTGCACAGCTTGCCAATGTTACATTTTTGATCCTGACCAGGGATGACCTGGGTTTACTGATTTAACATGCCTAGTTGGCTTGCATCTTCCCTCCCCTTGGAGCAGACTCATTGGCGACCATTTTCCAAATACACACAACTACTCAAGATGTGTGCCAACATAATGGTGTATACCAGAAGTTTGACACACACATGGACACACACATCATCACACGGACACACACATCATCACACTGACACACACAAATCATGCTGCTATAAGGTCTTTCTGATTCATCGGACGACCTAAAAACATAATTCTGCACATATGATTATGTAATATATACATTATTTTTAAGTCAACAGTCCAGACGATATTGAAATCTCAATTTATTGTAGGCAAAGCATGGTGGGGAGATGAGGGTCACAACATGTCCCTCCAACATGAAAGTGCTTTGATGCAATAGAGTTAAACTGAACTTGTTATAGATTCTATGAAAATAGCAACTTCTGCTACTTCAAAAAAAAAAAAAATACCTTAAATTGTGAACAATGCTGTATGCCAAAATTATGGCTTATGTGGTAATGAAATTTGCTGTGTACAGCAGTGATGACTTAAAGGTGCAACAAGAGATTTCACATAACAGGTGTCCCTAAAAAACAAAAGTACTGATTTTTGCCCTAATGTAAAGCTTTCCATAAAAAATAACCCCATCTGAAAGGATTAAGCTGAGAAATGTTTCTTTGGTACAAAAATTGTGAAATTTCTAATTTCGTATAAGAGCAAATACAAAATTCGGCCTATGTTTTATACTAAAATATAAGAAAACCAGAATCACTTTTTTTCTCTCTTTTTAGACATCTCTGTAGCCGAATACAAGCTAAGAAATCTATTGAGTGTCTATTCTATATGAAATTACTATTATGATACAATATTTGGGTGCCTCAAAAATCTCTTGTTGCACCTTTAAAACCCCTACTCTGGCCAATCTCTTACACAGTACTTACTCTGATATCCTGGAAGGCAAGTAGGTTCTTGCAAAGAAAGCAGCTTCTGGGAAGCGACCTGTGGCACACAGTAAATCTAAACACTTGTCTGTCCTGTAAGGCAAAATAGAAAGGAAGATAATTGAGTCATTGAATCATAATTTCCTTCATGGGGAGAGGATTGGATGAGGGCACACTCAATTTTCTAACAAATCATGTTTTTTGCATATACATAATGCTTGTCCATATATAAATCACTGC
>JAMKCH010024535.1:0-170822 GCA_023653785.1 Ophioderma brevispina
TGCAAATATGTCAAAAATGACAGGTGTGTCTCCTGAAATGGGAAAAAAATCAGAGAGAGAAAAAAGGGGAGACAAGAGGAGGAACACCAGATTGTAAATGTACAAAATGAGGAAAAGGAAAGAAAGAAACAAAACGATTTGAGACCACCATGAGGGAATGTAACTTTTTGCCCAAAATTTGGTATTCCATCCTCCCCTGCTTAAACTATATTGGTCTCTTAAAGTGACAGGCGGAGATTTTTTAGGATACAATTTTCTCTCAAAATTCACTGCTGGACCGGTTGTAATTTTGTAGACCACCTACCGAGAACGTTTCGAAGGTCTATTGGACAAACAGGTGCAAAAGAAAATCGCAAACTTTGTTTTGGAACTTGCCTGCTATCGTAATCGTTCCTCATAGAAAACACATGCTTTGACTTCGTCGTGCACGACAGAAAACTAATAAATAATCATAATATTACATAAATACGGCATATTCGGGCTTGTCACTTCAGGTGTGATCTACTCATTGGTAAGCATTCCAAATATGTAAAAAAAAAACCGGGGATGCGAGCAAAATTGGGGGCGCTTCTTTCTGGAAATCTTCCCATGTCTCTTTAATGTTTGAAAGGTTACTTGTCAATAATCCTACATCAACTGGCATCAATTATTTAAATGTGTTTATTTCTCTGTACTTTTAGGAACAGCCCTCATTCCAGATCGGCCTAGTTTGACGCCTGAAAGTCTCCACAGAGAGAGGAAGCAGGTCTACTTGTACCTTCAACACACATAAAAGAAAAAAGAGATACAGCATAATGCATGAGCAAATTTCAAAACAACATTTAAGGCCATTTTAATCATTCTTACAGCAATTCATTTATATTCACATGGTTTACTTGATTCAAAAAACTCCTTCAGTATAGTTGACATTTAAAGGGGACACAATGGCATAGAACAAATATTTCAGCATAATGAAAATAGACCCCTATGAAATTCATTCCAATATTTGAAAACAATTTGGATGGTAACATTAAAAATCGCAAGAGTTACAGGCAATCTGCCGAAAAATCAGGCTGTGAATCCTGCCATAATTTACAGGTGATCTAGAGGTTTGTTTACACAATTCAAAAGCATTCAGACCGTGTAAGGTACGATCTGACAGTGAAAGGTGGGTCATGCCATACCAAACAGTGGGTGGTTCACCATGTATCGTGGATTTTGCTCTAGCTCTGCCTCAGGTATGTGTTAGTGTTGTGATTCCCTGGGGAGGGTCACAAAAAAAAAATCAATTCCATTTCCGTTTGACAGCAGCCAGTCTCAAAGTGTGTGCCTTTAGGAAATAAGGTCATTTGGTTGGCCAGAAAGTAGTATGAAGTACCACTTTTAAGACTGCCAAATTTCAGCAATTAAAACTTGGGTATTTTGTCCTTTTTGTGATTACTGCATTAGTTACATTGAACATGTGTTCTCACGTTTGATCAGACCAGAAGATGCAACATTTTTGTTACATGTACTAGTCCATCAAATATAAAGGCTTGTTCCAATGAAAGCTATACTATCCGTACAATCTATTCTAAATTAAAGTGAATGAAATATGATACCATTAACATAACATAAATTTAACCCTTCTCTTTGCTCCAAGTATTGTATTGTTTCATAAATCTTGTCCAGCTCACCATGCCCGCAACCTTCCACAGCAATCTTCATAATGACCTGTAATCGGAATGTAAGGGCGCATATCATTTTAAATTTCACTTTTTTTTTTTTAAAAAAAAAAAAAAAATACACATTATGTTTTTTAAAGACAACTAAGCAGTGATTGGAAAATATTTGAAATTTGCAGGAAATAGCTTCAAAGTGAAGGATAAGTCTAAATTCCCTCATAATTTTCCTATTTCCACCTGTAGTATAATTGACGGAAAAGAAAAGGAAGAAAAAGCAGTGTCCATGATACATTCCCCATTCATTACGTGTTGTAGACGTGTCGCGAACTGACAGATGACTAAAATTTCCGATCTGTCCTATTATGTTGCTTTCTGGTCCTAATCATTTTCGATTTTCTATTTAGAGAGCAAATCACTGATATCTTTAAATCATATACCTGAGGCCCTGAATTACCTTTCAATGTTGACTGAAACATATGCATTTCCCTTCTGAGAAGTGGAATGCCCCCCAAAACACATAATAACACCCCTAATAAAGATGTACCACCACTAACCTTTGACCCGGTCACTCCATCTTCCCAGGGACCTTCTCTTTTCGTTTGGCCAGGACAACACAGCGCACAAACATTTGAACCTTGAGCCAGTGGGTTCTTCTGATCACGTTTGGTTGCAATTGGAGCAAGTGTTTGGACAGGAGATACAAAAATCCATCGTCCTTCTCGGCACCGCTTGTGTCGCCTCCGCACGGTTTTTTGTGAATGCTAGGCCTCACATGACCTTTGACCGTGATTAATGTGACCTTTTACCTCATAACAAATGCATTTTTGGGTTTGCATGTTAAAACTTTTCAAATGAGGTCAATTTTACTTTTCAGCCTATTTTAAAACAACTTGACCTCACATGACTTTGTCCTTGGTATGTGACCTTTGACCTCACTCATCAAAATGGGGGATGATCCAATGTTGCACCTGTGACCCCAAGTATTTGGTTTAAACCATCAAAGTATGTGGATAGTACAGGCAAATGTTAACCCTGGGGTTTCAATACAACACAGACAACAAACGACATCACAAAAACAACAGACAACAACAGTGGACAAAGTGATCATCATCCCTAGTGTTTCTTCTTCCTGCCTTTTAAGGCAGGTGACACAACAAAAACCAGTCAACCTAACCACCATGACAAAATGCCCCTTTAATCCACCCACATACCCTTGTCAGTGTAGGTACTTATGTCATGAAAAGAAATGAGTGGGGTTTTCGGTTAGAAGTTTGCAAACCATGATTTTTTCACAAAGTACATAATAAAATTATCAGAAAACAATGTTGGCATTTTTTGGGCCACCATCTTGGTATAATTCAAGATATACCATAGCTGGGGCCAATATTTAATGTGTTCAGAAGTTACCATCGACAAAAGGGATGTTAATACATATAGCTCAAAGTAGTCCCACTTTTTTTAGTGTTCCCGTTCGTGAATGTGAAATAAAATGCTATTGTCATATGTTTTTTCTGGGAAAAATAAAGCATGATTAATCTAAAAACATAAATATGCGTTTTTGCAATTTTCACCCAAAAAGGATGGAAATACACGGCCAAATTGAGCACGCGTTGGGGCATAACTTAAAAACCAAAAGTTGCATTTTCAAAAATTCTTAGTTTGTGTTGCATTCATCAATCTGCTTCAAATTAGCTATAATATAAAATTATTGAACAAACTTAAAAAAAAAAGTTGTGATCTGTCTACTTTTAGTCTACAGTACAGATCGAAATGAAGTAACCAATTTCCCGCAATTCCCCCGCAATTGCCCTGCGATTTCACCGCAAATTCATCGCGATTTCACCGCCAAAACCCCGCAAATTCATCGCGATAATATCGCGGGTTTGTTTTTCCCCCCGTGAATATTTTCCCCCCGTGAATTTTTGAGGCAGAACCAAACATACATACGGAATGTCCGCGAAACCATGTAAAATGTTTGAAAGGAAACTAGTGTAATGTGTTAACCGAATTAATATGAGGGTCCACAACAATCGATATTGCCACTGGACATCATTATTGATTTTAGATAAGTATCAGGTGATTGTCACAACCACACTATCACGGCCAGGAGGCCCGATGGATAATCGGCGGCCGTCGGATCGGCCGAGGCTTCTTCCGAAGATTTCCCCGCGAAACCACCGCGATTTCCCCGCAATATCCTCGCGATGATTTTGCGGGTTCACCGTGTTTTCATCGCAATTTTCTCACGAGTTCCCCGCGATTTCATCGCAATTTTCCCGCGGGTGGCCTGGTTATTCCATTTCGATCTGCACTGTAGATACTGGCCTTTCTAATTCCACCCAGCCACACTGTATTATTTTCATCCTTACCTTTCCTCAATTTCATGCAATTATTATTCACTGTACTAGATTATTGTCATAATTTATCCTGTTGTTTTTGCTGTATTCTGTGATGAACAAAATAAATATGATTGACTGAATTAGTAGAAAATTTATAACTTATTTTTACAGTTATGCTCTTCGAGTCTTTGTGCAAAACTTATAAACTCGCAAATTCAAATATGCGGCTCTCCTGGAGTCGACACTTGCAATATATCTATAGCAAGCCAATTCTGAACGTGGTTGTTCATGCGCCGATGTCTTTAACATGTTGTCATTAACGGATGTGAAGTTATGCAAAACCACATGGAATACATTTCCCCTATTACCAGCATAAGCAGGCCATTTCAAAGAGCCAACTTTGCAGACTGCAGATGAACAAAATATCAAAAGCAATTCAGAATCGAGTTGATATATGTTCCTTAGATAATAGATTACCTCTTGAAATAGTTAATGGATCCTAAAAAATTTGTCTAAAAACAGTAGAAATCCATCCTTTTCTGAGAAACAACCTTTCTCATGCAGAAGTAATTGTAGTTGCAATTTTCTTAAAATTTTTAATTTCTAATTCTTTTAAGTTGTTTTCACATATGTCATCGCATTATATAGGATCTCAAGTTGTGTTTGATAGTGAAAACAGGGATATATCGTACATTTTGGGGGATTTTGAGACCGACAAAGTTGAGGTAGGTAACAGGTGAAAGGTATTCCATGTGTTTTTGCATAACTTCACATCCGTTAATGACAACAATGTGGAGTTATGCTTAGCAGAACTAGTGCCGTGCCAATCCTTTGTAAGCCTTTGTGTTACCGCTATTGAACGTGACTCCTCAGTACTTCTCTTTCAAGGGAAAATGATTGACATATCGACCATCAATTTGCGGGTCTTTGTCGCTCAAAGATAATTAGTGTTAATTTGTTTCATCCCTACCAAAATTAGTCCTTCCGTAGGGTGTCAGTTGTGGCAAGGTTCTCTTTTGTTGCCAAATTGCAGAACTCCCTTTGTCATGATAATTGGTAGATCCCGCATTGTTGGCGAATAATAATCTTTCGTTGTTGTGGTTATTGGTCGATCCATCTTTTGGCCGAACCCGAATTTATAGTATGTTGTTTAAAATTGGTTTTGGTAATTGGTTTTGATCACCCTTTGGTCTACAGTAGCTAATACATTAAACATTTGCACCAATGGTAAATCAAAATAACCTATTGCTAGTTGCGACTTGGCAAAATATCCAATTTGACTGATAACAATGATTGATTGCATAGCAATGTATATGACACCATTGAACACTGGTGGTAACCCACGCTTTAGAAAGGGTGGAGTTTTAAAAATTCTAAAAAGTGGAAAAGGGTGGGATACTGGCTTTTATTGCTATAAAGGGTGGTTTGTTAGTAAAAAAAAATGGGTGGGTCAGAAATAAAAGGGTGGGTTTGATATAATAAAAATGCAAAATTACTATCTGTGCAAATATTGTTGACAAGACTGCACCCAATTTGAAAATAAAAGAGTGTCATAAACATCCAACAAGTTAGGTTCCCCTAAATTTAAAAATACATGCATGCATTTTTTGCTGTGGGTAAAGTAGATTTTAATTGACAAACAAAAAAAAGGAAATATCGTACTCTGTAAGTTATCTACACATAAATGGTAAAAAGAAAACAAAGTGCAACAGACGGTAGAATTTCAATGAATTATAAAAGGGTGGGTTATTACTTTCAATAATAGAGAGTCAGTAATTTCACTCATTTTTTCGCAAAGAAGTCAAAGACCCTTGAGGTCACATTGTCAAGAGTCAAAATGAAAAAGTGAAGGGTCAAAATTGTTATTTATTGAAAACTGGAAAGTCTGTCCAAAATTTTGTTCCGTGTTTTTAACCGCGGGCTTACACAGAGCCCAAAGCTATGTGCCTTAACCGGAACGCTTTATCTTTATAATTAAGTCTTTAATTCATGTAAACAATGGCATGGCCCTTAATTTGAAATGATGGTGGTGAATGAACCTTTAATTCATAAAATGATGGAAATGACCCTTGTAATTTCGTTAAATATGAAGGACCCTTTAATTGGCAAAGGAATGACCTTTATTGGTAAATGAAGGAATGACCCTTTAATTGGTTAAATGAAGGAATGACCCTTCAATGGTAAATGAAGGAATGACCCTTTAATTGGTAAATGCAAGAATGACCCTTTAATTGGTAAATGAGGGAAGGACCCTTTAATGGTAAATGAAGGAATGAACCCTTTAATTGGTAACTAACAGATTGAACCTTTAATTGGTAAATGAAGTAATGAATCGGCTTTAATGGTAAATGAATGACCGCTTAATTGTTAAACAAAGGGAAACAACCCTTTAGATTGCACTCTAAATGAATGGATGGACACTTTGACCTGGTAAATGAAGGAATGGATCCTTTAATTAGTAAATGAAGGAATGACACCTTTAAATTGGTAAATGAAGGATAGACCCTTTAATTGGTAAATGAAGAAAGGACCCTTTAATTGGTAAATGAAAGACCTCATAACTTTAAATTTTAAATAAAAGGTATATTGAAAAGGCAAATGGTTCCGTCGGTATCCTAAAGTCATTGGCCCGTCGCTATCGCCTCGTCCCCCAGAAGCCCAATTTTACCGGAAAGTGCGTCAACATTTTGGTATCGAAAGAAAGAGTTACTATTTTTCTCAATTTACCCTGTGTGAAATTTAGGGCCAATGGATGTTTGGATTGGAAGTAATGAGCGAAAAGATACCCAATTTTGGTCGACCAATATAAATTTACACAGACTCTATGGGGCTTACGAAATCACGTTTGCTGCTCTCACATGAAAACGCATTGAAATAATCGGGCCGAATACTTAACAGGTGGGGTTTTTGGGGAAGCCATCTATCAAGATGAAAAGCTTCATATCCTTAAATCGGGCCATCCCCCTTAACACTTCCTTGGCCAAAGGGCAAGCCATTTTAAAAAAATCTAACCCTAACCGCTCCGTTGTTCTAATAAAATGCCCCTGCTCTAAAAACGCCCCCTACGATTTTGGATAAAAAATTCAAGAAAATGAGTGTAAAGATTACCTAAATCACATGATTTAATGGCAGGGAATGTCGTAATCCGTAATATCATAATCGCTGGTGTGCACAGTTGATGTATAATGAGTTTAATGTAGTATGGAAACTTTGGCTTCTGGAGGTGCGAAAAACAGCGTTCCCATACCTCGTTCTTTTGTATTTTGGTAATCAGGGGAAAATAAGCAGGTGCAAGGGATTTTTGCAGGATTTTTACTTTCCATTTTTTTTGACTGAATAAACGCCCTCATTCGAAAATGCACCGCACCGGGGCGTTATGAGGAACAATACGGTAACCCGTTTGATTTTTTTTCAGTACACTAAGTGTGGGGAGACCCAGTACTGTCATCACTGTAGCAAGCTACACGGTGACAACTGTAGTGGAAATACTAAGTACTGTTGTTTTGTATGGACTTAGAGCATTAGAAACGTACCACGAACATGCCAATGATCAATGAATGAAACACGACTCGCACTGAGCTGAGAGACTCGGTGACCGGTGAATTCATCACTACTGACGGCCTATAGTCTGAGCTCCTACGGGGAGAGGGAATATATAATCCACAGCGATTTTTGGTTCCAAATGTAAACTCACTGCCTCTAAAAATAGCCTCTGGTCGTCATACTAGAATGGTCTCGAAAAAGACGGTTATTTCATTCATTATCGTCGCCTTCAGCGACACCACGCCATTGATCTACATCAGATTCAGCCTCAGGTGTTTCTATTCTTTTTAAAAAAAAACACAACGCACCTTATGGCCTTCAACACCGAGTCTCGATCACTTGTGCAATCAGATCATACCTACCCACTATATCATGGCGAAAATAGTTAGTTGTAGAACATCCCCATCCCCCTGCTAGCAATTTAAAAAAAAATCCCAATCATTAATTGGAGTCCAACGGAGGTGGGTAGCAAAGTAAGAGGGTCACCAGGAGGCCATCAAGGGTTGTGTATGATGATTGTAATGAATCACATTGATGTCTTGGACCATGCACTGAGAGTCACTTGCTGATGGGCGGGGCTACTAATATGAGCTGCCCATGAGCCATACATCTAAGTCACCGTTTGCAGGTAATACTGGAATATGCATGAAGTAATTGTCAGTGACAGGGTGGTGAACGTGATCGATTCTGGGTTTGTGTATTACTGTGAGTGAAGTGATTGACGCTTCACACTACATTCATACTACATATAATAATGCCTTCAATCAAATCAATATAGCGATCTCCCCTTCCATGGACTTGTGCATTAAGCAGACCAACAAACAGACTTCATTTCAATCGTATTGATCGGCCATGTAATTGTTGTTAAGACTTACTTGTGCAGGTCAAGCCAGATCACAATAGGATTTAATTGCGATCACATAGTAATAGTGTTCTTTGTCAAGTATTGTGATGGCTACTTATTACTTGCCGACTATGGAAATTAGTATTGCGGAAACCTTCAAAGCCCACTCAGACTTGATTCGTGAAACCTTTGAGTGCAAGAGCCGCGGAGTCGAAAGGACTGCGACTACGGGAATTTAGAGGATTGGGAAAGGAAAATCCGACTTGGCCGACTTTGAGATGCCTTTTATGTTAAAAAAGCCGTGGGTCAAAATGAAGCTCGGCAATTTTTACTCTGCGGTTCAGAATGAAAAGTCCAGAGTCAATGACGCGGAACCTTGGGTCCCTGAAATCCTGAGTGAGAGTGCTTTTCATAAAAAGGTGGGGTAAAAAGAAAAAGGTTGGGTTACAAACACCATGCCAACTAGCATTGTCTAGACTTGATCGACACTATAAGTTAAAACAAAAACATGACCGGTTAATTTGCATGTGGTCGATCAGGACCCTTACGAAGCCGCATTTTTCGGAACGGGAACAAGGACCAACTTATTGCTATTCAAAATCCTTTTAGGAAGTACTTACAGTTTCCTAAAAGTCTCCAGCGACAGTAGTGAGCCACAATGCAATTCTAATGAATAGTAACTATGTTGAATGTTAGGGTAACATGACCGAAAATGCATGAAAATTACCCAAGGTACCACATTCGGCTGCGTATCACGTGCTCAATGTGGTCGCGCGCCTTTCGGTTACTATCGGGATTTTAGCTGATAACTTTGCATTTGAATGTTGCGAATATGCAAATCGTATTGTTGTTACATCCAGGAACGTTTTTTTTTTGGCACAGGAAGTGGCGCTACCCAGGCTCCGCCCACCGCCATTGGAAATTACATTTATTTTCAAAACAGAAATTGGAAAACAATTAGCGTAAACATTATTCTCAATGCTTTAAGTCTTAACGTAAGACTCGATTAATGAAAACTTCTTTTACTGAAAAATTCATTGCCATCGTGTACAGAATGATTACACGTCTGAGCTAGACTGTAAGTGACTGTCATTGTTTTAGCACAGCGAGTTGATTGGTGACAGTTTCATCATATGTCCGCTGTTGTTGTTAGTCTGCAAATTTGCAATCACCTAAGCTCCAAAAAGAGAATGTTGAACGAACGTGAAATTTTTGCACACGGGGACGGCGCATTCCTCTGCTCACAGCCGATACGCCTAGACCGACCTCTCCACCGGCACGTGGCCAAGGGAGCGTATCGGGTTATAGATACCTAGTAAGATGTAAACACATCGCCCCGCTGCTTCTGCGATAGAATCCTGGATTAGAAGCCGATGATGAAAAATTGCCGAGTTTTTCCTTCAACCGTGAGTAATCGCCATTGATATTAAAGACCCCAAAAAGGGCCTTAGTTAACATTAATGATCCTTGTAGTACTGATCAATGGGGCATATGTGTTACCAAACGTCTGCATGCATATTTGCCTCTGGAAATGTACATAAGCTTTTCGCCGCGGATCCCATTTGCCCGCAACCAATGTAGACCTATGGGGATGGAGTATCAATTTAGGGTTTGCGGTTACCGAAAATTTAAATCCTTGCCTAAGGATCTTCAGTGAAAAAAGATAATGATCTGGACGATTAAATCTTTGCAAGTGCAGTCGACTAGCGAGAATAAATTTACATATCAACGTCCATTCGTTGATTTTTCTGCAATGCAGGGCCGCCTGAATTTACACTCGTAGAGGTCTATCCGTCCACTGGCGCAGTTGACGGATATCATAGAGTTTCTCGATCAAGCGGAAATGCACGTGTACAGACATTTGACTTTCGCAGGGATCTTTGCCAGTACAGACATGCGGAAGTGCACAAGGAAAAGGAACGGTCCCAAAAAATTGTTCCTTTCACAAGAAAAATTTGGCCCTGGACAATCCTCTACTTTAGGGGTTTTATTATTTCATCTATAGCTGCCCTAACAATTAGTAAAGTGTACGCTTTTTCGTAAAGAGACTGTGTAATCTTTCAAATGGCAGCTATAGCCATGAATGAAATAATTAACCCCATAACTAGAGGATCGCTTAAAATTTTATATGTGGCGCCACCACCCTATGAATGCGCAGCTCAACGGAATCACGGCATCAGTGCAGGATGTTGTTGGCTGGGCAGAATGCTGAATTCATCCATAGGCCTTAAGTCTTTGATCGAGAAACTCTATCCGTCAACTGTGCCAGTTGAGGGATAGAGATTTAAGAGTATAAATTCGGGCGGGGCCCTGCCGTTGCAAAAAAATTCGACGATGGACTTGATATGTACATTAGTTCCGCCAGTCGACTGCACTTGAAAAGACTTAAGCTTCCAGCTCGGATTAACTTTTTTCATGGAAGACTCATTCCTAAGCAAAGGATTAAACGGTATGTTTTGGTCATAACTTTTGCCATTTCTGGTACCTTAGCACTTCTAACCATAAATGCGAGTGGTTAAGTGGTAAGGACAGGCACTCTGACTGAGGCGCTTAACTTGGACGTGATTAATTATGTCCTATGTAACAATGTTGCCATTTCACCTGTAAAAACTGTATTTTTATGCGGGTTGGTTTTCAGAAAAAAAAAATGGTGTATAAAAACAAAAATAATGCATCTTTTTGTTTGTGGATTTGGTTGCTAAGCAGTTGTTTTTTAAATGTCCAGGGAATCAAAGTACAGCTATAATATGGTTTACTTTGCGTGACTTTTTAGTTTAATAATAACCGTAGTCTAAAAATAGTTTTTATGACCCAAAAAAAAAAACACTAAAAAAAGGCCATTTTGGGCGAAAAAAAAATGCAATTAAGCCAAAAATCCTCGTGCGATGACAACGCTCTGACTGGATGTTGACGAAAAAGTCAATGCTTATGATGCATCTGACCATCAGAAAAACAATTAGTGATCCAGGTATCAGCGCTCGCCATTTTTTTTGCTACCGGTTCGAGGCCTAAATGCCTTTTCGCTCAAATTGGCCCTAAAATAGCCCCCAAACTGGGAAATTGACCAATTTTTCCCTATAATTTCAATTTTTTACCCCTTAATGGTTGGATGGAATTGTGTTTTGTTGGTTTGGTTTGGCAAGCCAGTTAAAGGTCCAGGGAATCAAAGGAGTAAATATGCGTTACTTTGGTGGGACTTTAAGTTTATAATAACCGTAGTCTAGAAATAGATTTTTTGACCAAAAAAAACACTAAAAAAAGCGTCATTTTTGGAGGAAGGAAATGCATTATTAAAGCCAAAAAATCTTGGATTGACAACGCTCTGACTTGGGATGACGAAAACTTCAATGCTTGGACCATCAGAAAACAGCTTAGTTGAACCGGAGCGCTGACCATTTTTTGCTACGCTAATAAAATGCCCCAAACTGGCCAAACTTGACCAAATTTTGCCTCTAATTTCCATTTTACCACTTAATGGTGGAATTTTTGGAATTTTCACTTCAAATTTTACAGTGAAGAAGGTAATGATAGCTAAGGATTGCATTGGATAAATTGCCAATTATGGGCACCAAAGATCAATTTTACAATGCTTTTGGTGTGGTGGCCCCACAGTATTCTCATTCGAGTTTTACACCAGGATTCTATGGACCTCATATCACAGATATGCGCACCATTTCGCAGTTTTATTTTGAAGTAACTTCACTTAGAAATGGGTTCGGTTACAATCAAAATTTGGGTTTGTCGGCTGTGTCAAATTATTTCTAAGAAGTGTATCTTTCCAATTAATTGGCAATATCCTGAACAGATTTAAACTTTCAAAATTTCATGCCTGTCCTCCCAGTGGAATTTACGTGTTTTAGAGGGATAAATTAGTATTTGCCACCACTTAAAATTCGGCAACCGTTAACATGCGGTTTATTAATTACGTTGCCGAATTCGTAGCCTGTGGCAGAAGTACTAATTCTTTCCACGTTTTAGATATTTCGAACACCTAGTCTTAAAGAATAAGTATAGGCACTGCGTCCTGCGGACTGACACGTGTGTATACCAAGAGACAAGTACGATCAGAGACACGAGAAAACACAAGGAAAGGGATTTTTACATCGACTCAGGCAGGCACGCGGCAAGGCTGAAAATCATTAACCTGCAATTGGTGGCAAAGTCACACGCTTCCGACGATATGAACCTCAGATGACCTGTCATGACCCCATCTGTGTTGTTTTAGGTAGCAGACCTCTTAATAGTTCCGGTGAAAAGTGTGGCATACCTTTACTGAAGTAATAGTCATAACGCATGACATGTATGAAATGATTATATCTAGGTTATTATTTCGCTTGAAGAATTAAATTTGGTGTCCTCTGGCAAAAGTAGCTGAGAGTGTGTTGTGTTGTAGCTACGATATTGAGCAAATTGAGGACACGGAGTTGATTGATGAAAAAATAGGACGGTGGGCACAAGCCTCGTAATGCGTTCTGGCGATATCTGAACAGTCGGAAACGAATTGCTTGGAATTATCGCAAATAGCGAACAAAAACTGTGTGTCATGCCCTGGACCATTCGACAACAAAAAATAAAAAGCGACACCGATTAGCTAATTTTGATACCCAAAATTTTGGGGTGTTCCGAGCTACTGTTCGAGGACGTCCCAATATATTATATAGTCAATACATAGCCAAAATTTAGAGGTTGCTACCTTAGGAACACTCCAAACCTAACCAAATTTTGCCGTCGAGGGAGTGAAGCACTTGGTTGTATCCATGACAGCATAATTAGAGAGGAAAAATATACTTCTGGACAAGCAAATAAGTCCATTAAATGCCGGTTTGAGCCCATTTTCCTTTCAATTTACCTCTATTACATATTTCCTTGAAATTTTATTCTGTCATGGGTTGGGGAGAAGGGGGTGAGGGAAGAAACTAGAAATGTCGTATTTGATTTATGCAGGCGGTATATGACGATCCCTTGTTGCAAATGCAGCAACAGGTAGGCCTATTTGTGGCGATACAAATTGCAAATTCAAGAGCCAGGGGCTTTATTATATGATCTTAAAATATGGCGGGGGCGGGGGGGAATAATAATAAACTAAAATACGCAATTCCCAGACAAAAATATGCAGAAATCGGCCCTTACTCTGTGCTCTAGATTTAATTTAAAAATCCTTTGATCAGATTTTAGTAAGAGGTTTAGAATGCAATGAAGACAGAAAATCCTTTTTTTTTCCCCTTATTTTAAAAAAGCGAATCTGATTTCTGAACTGCCCCCGAAGATCCTAAATCGAATCGGAAATTTCAGAAACTAGCACAGTTTGTAACAGGTGCCGGCGGGTTGGGGCGTGCGGGGGGGGGGGGGGGGGGTGTTGAAGGTTAGATAGAGCTCTTTTATTCGTAATTTTGGTGTTTGTGTTTATATTTGTAGTGATGTGTAGAGTGATATTTCTTTTTAAATGAAGATAAGTCGGAAACACGCAAGCAAGCCGCGTAGCAAAAGATGCACGTATCCCCCCAAGCCATTTCAGGCATGCATCTCAGCGGGGCAGTAAAAAAGAAATTTTGGCGCATTCCGGGTTTGACAGGTTAAGACGTCAAAAAATGTTAATAAACTCAAAAGTTTTAGACCAATTCGAGTGATTTTTTCGGGATTTTTCTCACAACATTACGGTTTTATGAGAATTGACAATCAAAAATGAAAAAAATGAAAATTGATCAGTTATGATTCTAAGGTAGCAGACCTCTAAATAGTTCGGTTGGAACAAAGTGGCGCGGCGTCCCGATGAAAGCGGGAACCTATCCCCTGTCCCCCCTATTTACCCACCCCAACGCATGCCTCACTTATTCCCTAAATTCTCTCTTAACCTTCCCACCACTTCTTCTCCAATCTGACTCAACCTGAAAGTAATAGTCATACACGCTGCCTTATGATGGTATATCTAGGTTATTAGTTCGATTGAAGATTGAAGAATAAATTGGTGTCCAAATGGAGCTGAGAGTGTGTAGTTTACCGCAATATATGATCAAACTTGAGACACGGAGTGAGGATTGAAAAAATAGGGACGGTGGCACCCCCAAGCCTAGTTATGATGCGTTCTGGCGATATTTTGAAAGTACGACACGCATTGCTTGGAATATCGCCAAATAGCGAAAAACTGTATCATGAAACTTGGGACCATTTCGACAAAAATAAAAAGCGACCACCGTTTGGCTAAATTTTGATACCAAATATTTGGGTGTTCGAGCTACAGTTTCGAGTAAGTACAAATATATTAGTATCAATACTAGCAAAATAATTAGAGGTCTGCTACCTTTACAAATTTGAGTTATCTGTTTTCTGTTTAAACGAATATCCATGAGTAAATATAAACCTCTGCATACACGCCTGAATCTATCCGGATGAAAAAAATGAATAAATCTAATACTGAATATTTAGAAGTTATTTTAGCCATTTTTGACCACCGCAAATGTTTCCAAAATGAGACTCAACTTGATGGTAAAATAAATAATCTAATAAAAATTATTTCAAATATGACCCTTCACAACCTTTGAACTTGACATTAGATATGAAGGCTCGTGAAAACTTTGTCGGTTTTGACAATAGACAAGGCCAGAATTACTAGATACTCGCCAAAATTCGACACGTTTTTTTATAATGTTGAAATGATGATGATGGTAGAAAAATGTTACACTGTAAACTCAAAACTGTATAATAAGAGGGTAGAATACGGAAACCATTTTCAAACGAAAATGCCCAAACGACATGCAGGGTCGGTCATCATGATGATTTGTCACACCCAGTCACTGTGTACAGTCACGTGAGTGTGACACCACGACTTATATAATAGGCATGAAGGCCGGCACCACTTTAGTTTTGTGGATAGAGTTTTAAAAATTTACGACGGTGGAAGAATTCAATTATTCATTATTTTGTCAATTATTATGACTTTCAATTGGACATTAACAACTATGTTTCAGTGATTTGCATAGAAAAAAAAAGAAGTAGAAGGACTATTCGCCTGTTGCTGTGTGAATCTATTTCACCGGACCAACTTATGCGGGCGCTATTTTAGTCTCATGGGAATATTGGTAGTGGCCGATCCTCACTCACCTGCATCTCAGATTACACTGTTGAGCACAACCACGAGGCCATAGGATCGAGCTATAAACCCACGCCCCAGGTTCATGCAGGTTCAGCCAAGCATTGTTCCAGTGATTGTTTGTACTGGAGCTCTGGCGTGGCTATCGTATTTTTTATTTGAAACTCAGAATAAAGCTTAGATGTTCACATTTTCGGCAATTAGCAGATTGTCAAAAAGGGTTATTATTATAGATTTTGTAATGGTTTTTTCCTCCTAAGCATGTATCTATTTTAAAGATCAAGATCTTCAGAGGTGCAAATAATCGACAAAGCGGCAGTATCACAGTGATCATGTGTGTGGGATGCCGAATTGTGTATGTAGCGGTTAATGTAGCAGGCCGACATTACCAGCCGCATGGCACCTAATCGGGCTACAGTGAGTTCATGGGTTAGGCCTGTACGTAAGATTTTATAGATATTGATGAAAATGGGTTTTATGGGGTTATTCAGGGGTATGGAGGTGGGGCGGTGGGAGGTGGGGGTAGTCGGTTGTTATTCATGTGTGGGAGGTAGTGGTACTAGTCAAGTGGGGGGCTCTCCTTTGGGGGATTTTCAAGATGTAATGGAGGATGGATGGGGTTGGGCGGAACATGAGGGTGGGCCTATGGATGATTTTGTGGAATCATCAAAATGGGTGGAATAGTGGGTGGGTTTGTTGTTACAGCTTTGTACCCCCTGACCATAGGGCTTAAAAAAAGATTCAGATTCGTGTAGCTTACTCACCTTTGGGATAAGGTCAAGTTTTTTTGGGGTGTTTACATTTTCTTAAATTATAGTGTTTTCAATCCTGAAATGTGGAGTCATTTCAAAATGGGAGGTGAAAAAACCCTTGGGCAATTAAGAGGCTAATTTAACCAGTGGCGACGTCCTAAAATTGGGATTTCTTGGCACACCTCCCCCTGGGAAACTCGTGGTGTTTTTGACTATAGAAACCACTGCTCTCAAAATTGCGAGGGAAAGAGGAGTCTATTCTATAGCTGAAGGGGCATTTCATTAAATGGTTCTTTATGAATGATCTACGTACTACTATAATTTTGGAGTTTTATCGTTGGGTGTGTAATGCGATGAATTTTTCAGGACCACAGATAAATAGATTGGCATGTTTGAAATGGCCTAAAAAAGCATTCTTTGTTTTGTACTCTGTGAAGCTTGCTTTTTGATGGGAGTTGGTTAAAACGTTGGCAGGATAGATAAAGAGTGAGTAACCAAATAGGAGAGTTATAAGTAAGAAAAATGATCAGCCACGTGAGCTATATCCGTATGATTGAAGTTTTTACCATGTATTGTGTGATATTATTTAAGACGAAGTTTAGTTAGTTTTAGGTAGTTACATTGTATGAAAAGACAGGAAGGTGTAACCTACATTAAAATTAAAGCTTTTTTAAAAATTTGAGGATTCAGTTTTAAACATTTTGCGCCCAATTGGGCGTTGGTTGCTATTTCTGTATTTGAAATGATAGGCAAGGTGTACTATGTAAAATTAAAAAAACCAAATTTATAACTTGGGGATTCGTTTTTTACACATTGCGCCCAATTGGGCATTTGTTCTATTTTCTTTATTTGAAAGGATAGGAAGGTGTATAACCTATGTTAAATTAAAGGTTATAACTGGGGATTCAGTTTTACCACCTTTTGCGGCCCAACTTTGGCGTTTTTTCTATTTTCTTTATTTGAAAATTGACCAGGAGCGGTAACCTATGTTTAACATTAAGCTTATAACTTGGGGATTCAGTTTTAACACATTTTGAGCCCAATTGGGCGTTTTTTTTTTTTAAACTAATTTTGGCCCAACATTTGCATGGTGTAGCTATGTTAAATTAAAGTTTATAACTTGGAGGCTTCAGGTGAACACATTTTGCGCTTAAGTGGGCGTTTTTTTTCTATTCTTATTTGAATGCAGGAAGGTGTAACCATGTTAAATTAAAGGTTATAAACTGGGGGTTTCAGTTTTAACACATTTTGAGCCATTTGGGAGTTTTTTTCTATTTTCTTTATTTGAAAAATGACAGGAAGGTGTAACCTATGTTAAATTAAAGTTATAACTGGGGATTCAGTTTAACCCATTTTGAGCCAAATTGGGCGTTTTTTTTATTATTCTTTAGAAAACAGGAAGGTGTTTTAACTATGTTAAATTAAAAGCTTCGATAAATATGTGAGGTCAAATGTCACACACCAAGGTCCAAAGGTCATGGGAGACAAGTTGGTGTAAACAAGGTGATTGGTTCTAGGCAAGCTTATGCTCAGTATCAAACATCTACTTAATTCAGTTAGGGATTTCTTTTTAACAGTTTTCTGTAATAAAAGTGCAATTAAAACAGAGAAAACATATCTACTCTTAAAGGCTTTGTAATGTTGTTCTTATTTCTTGGAAAATTATGGCTGGCGACCGGAAACAGTTTTTTTAAAATACGGTTTTATAGTAGTAAACCAGCGAAAAAATTCGGTTTTTTTTGTGTACCGATCGAAATAAATCACCGGGGACATCATCATGGAGTGATTCAGCGCAAGGAAGATTCACGCAATAATAAGAGGAGTATAGTGCATATATCGCTTTTGAATCTTCCGGGTGACTAGCAGAGGTCTGTAACTATTGTAATATTTACTAGTATGAATATTAACAGCAGTAGCGAGTGGAAAAACAATGAGTATACAAACCTGCAATAACGCTTGTGTGTGTGCAGGAGAAGAATTGAATGGGTTGTGAATTGAACATGCAGCAGACGGTTTTCGAAGTTCAGATCACATTCATGCATTGGCTTGGTTGTGGACCTGTAAATCTCGTTGGGGGTATGGCAATGAACTAATGCAAACAGAATGCCGGACACGCCGAAAAGTGTTTCCAAAGTGGTAGATCGACAGGATTGTGGTCGAACCACTGACCATGGACTCACAAAGAGAGGGTCATTTGAAATTTCCATTTAGCGTGAGTAGCGTTTTAATTAGTTCGGACTCTGCACACGTGTGAGAGACACTGTGCACGTTAGGCTGGTGGACAGATACAGATTTCCTCCCAATAAACATTGCAAATTTTGCAGAAACCAGGTAACATTTGACGTTCATTTAAACTGGTTATGCGTGGGAGCAGTGCTCTTTCTAATGAATCTACTTTTCAAGTATTATAAAAGGCCATGGTAATTTTATTTTTCTAGCTAGCTATTTATTATAGTATATACAGAATTTAAGGCGAAGGCGCTTAGCGCTGATAATATATCACCAATTAGTATATCGGTTCATCCGTAAAGCTTAGTAGGATTAAAATCAATCATCACCCACATCCTCCATCGCTAGTGTAGTGGATTAAGAGCATCGGTAGATTTATAATGCAGGTATCACAGGTTCGAATCCAAACACAATGCCTTTTTCAAATAAAGTATTTTCCAATATTATTTTAGAGTAAAGAGAATATTACTAAGTCCAAGTGTTTGTCCGGTAAATAGATTTCACAACAGTAAATTAGCCAGACTAGTCCGGCGGATAGCGTTTGCTAAAAAAAAGCAAACACTTCCTGTTATAGTAGGGACCGCAATAGAAACACAATGCGCATGCGCTGCACGAAATTTCGAGTTGGGATTTCCCCGTGCGGGGTGTGCAATCGGCCGTTTTCGGAGAGCCGAATCAAATCAACCTACTAACTAAGTTAAACCAAAACAATGACGTGTTATTTAATACCTGCGAGTGGCGATCAAGTACCCTTTACGAAAGCGCAATTTTTTTTCGAACTGGGAAACACAGGAACACAACTTATGTGCTCTTCAAAATTCCTTTTTAGGAACGTTTTACGTACAGTTTCCCTAAACGTCTCCAGCGACAGTAGTGAAGCCACAATAGCAATTCTAGAATAGTAACTAGGTTGAATTGTTAGGGGTAAACATGCCGAAATGCATTGAAATATTAACCCACTGGGTACGACGTTCGGCCCGGCGTGCCAGTCTCAGTTGACAAATGTGTCGTGCTGCTTCGTTTACCATTCCGGGATTTTGCGGTCAAAATTTGCATTTGAATGTTGCGCATATGCATATCGTATTGTTGTTACATCCGGGCACGTTGGCACAGTGAGAGTGCATCCCAGGCGCCGCCTTGGAAATACATTTTTTTTTTCAAAACCAGAAATTTGAACACTTAGAGTACACATTTTCTAAATTCTTTTAAGTCTTAAAGGTGCATTCGTGATCCCAGCAGCCTCGTCCCCCCCGACTTACCTCAGTAATTTGAGATTTTTTAATCATCTGAAACGTTGGGCTAAGGTATAGTATGTGTGCCCCAATCTGACGCTGACAATCAAATGGTCTCTGCAAGAAGAAAAAGAATTCGCGATTTTGTTATTATGTCCGTAAAGGACAGAAATTACTGTACAGTGGTCTATGGGAGATTGTGAATGAATGTTTGCTCATAATACCAAAGCACAAGATCAGAATTCAAACTGAAATTTTGGACACAAGCTTTTCTCAAGGATATCTAGCGAAAACATAAAACAAAACAGAGGGCGTAAAATCGCGAAATCGGATGCACCTTTAACGTAAGACTCAATTAAGGAAAAATCTTTACTGATAAAATTCACTGCCATCTGTGTACAGAATGATTTAACACGTCTGAGTAGACTGCTATAACCTGTGATGTCATGGTCTTAGCACAGCGAGTTGTTTGGTGACCGTTTCATAATGATTGTTTGCCCTGCTGTATGTAGTTGCAATATACGCAATCACCTAAGCTCCAAAAAGAGAATGTTGAACGAACGTGAAAAATTGAACACGGGGATCGGAGGCCTGTCACAGCCGATAGGCCATATGACCTGACCTCCACAGGTCAGGTGGCCAATGGAGGTTACTGTTTATAGGATGTACCCTCGTGAGATGTAAACACATGGCCGCTGCGCGATAGAATCCTTGGATAAGAAGCCGATGAAAAATTGCCGAGTTTTTCCTTAAAACGTGAGTAATCGCATTGATATTAAAGACCCACAAGTGACTTAAGTTAACATTAATCCCTTAGTACTGCTCAATGGGGACATATGGGTGACCAAAAGTCTCATGCATAATTGCTTCTGGAAAGTTACATAAGCTTTTTTCAGCCGGGATCCCATATTGCCCCACCCAAGAGAACTATGGGGAACCAAATTAGGTCAGGTACGAAAATTCTTAAATCCTTGCCTAAGGATCTTCAGTGAAAAAGTTATCCGATCGGACGCTTAAGTCTTTGCCAAGGGCAGACGACTAGCGAGACAACTATAATTACATATCAAAGTCAATCGTCGATTTTTGCAACGCAGGGCCGCCGGAATTTACAATCTTAGAGTCTCTATCCGTCAAATGGCGCAGTTGACGGTAAGAGTTTCTCGATCAGCGGAAATGCAACTGTACAGACATTGCACTTCCGCAGGATCTTGCAGTACAGCACATGCGGAAAGTGAAAAGAAAACGGAACGTATCCCCAAAAAAAATTGTTCCTTTCAAAGGAAAAATTTGGCAATCCTCTACTTTAGGGGTTAATATTTCATGCTATGATGCACTAACTTAGTAAAGTGATACGTTTATTCCGTAATAAAGAGACTTGTAACTTTCAAATGGCCGCAGCTATAGCTGAAAGAATTAAAACCCCTAAACTAGAGGATACGCTTAAAAATTGAAAATTTGATATTGTGGCGCCCACCAACCTATGAATTCGGCAGCTGCAATGGAATCAACGGCATCAGTGCATGATGTTGTTGTTGTGGCAGAATGCTGCATTCACCCTAGCCTAGTCTTTGATGAGAGAAAACTCTATCCGTCAACTGTGCACAGTTGACGGTAGAGATTTTAAAGAGGATAAAGTTTGGGCGGCCTGAGTGCTAAAAAATGCGACGATGACTTGATATGTTAATTAGTTTCTCGCCAGTTGACTGCACTTGCCAAGACTTAAGCTTCAGATCGGATTAACTTTTTTCACTGAAATCCTTAAGCAAGGAGTACCGGTCTAGTTTTTGGTCATAACCTCGTTCCGCCAATTTCTGGTACCTTAGCACTTTCTAACCGTAAAGGCAGTGGCATTTACGGTTTACGATATTTCCGCAACAACATCGTTATAGACTAAGTCTATGACACGGGCTGGGACTGACAGTGTATACAAGTTAGACAGTCGATCAGAGACAGCAGAAACAACACAAGGAATACAGGAACTGCTTTTTGACATCGACCTAGGCAGTGGCAAGGCAAAAAGCTGAAATCATTAAAGGGGCGGGTCCCGTTCGATCGCTCTTCCGATTTACCGGAAGTAGTATCACATTTTGATATCAGATGAAAGGCCATATTTTCTCCATGTCGTTCTGAAATTTTGAGCCCTCAAATTCATTTCATCCACAAGATATCAACAAAATACCGCAGTAGTTCGTTTTAGTGGTTAACCACAATATTAGCACAGTTATGACATGGCTTTGACGATGCATTAGTGCGTCTTCTAACATTCCAAAACCGGGCAATTTGTTTACCACGGGACTTGATGGGGAGTATGTACAAGTGTCAGGATCTCATATTCAAGACGAGAACACAATACGCATGAATCGGAACAACCACCTAAACTGCCAATTGGTGAGGTAAAATCAAAGTCACACGATTCCGATATATGACCTCAGATGACCTTTCAGCCCCCTCCCACTGTGTGTTTACCCAAATTTGAGTTTCTTTTCGTTTTTAAACGAATATCCATGAGTAAATATAACATTCTGATACAACGGATACCGTCCCTCACCTCCTTCTTCCTCTGAAGATCTGATTAAAAAAAATGAATATAGCTAATACTGAAATCATTTGAGAAAGTTGTTAGCAGTTTTTTGACCAACGCAAATGTTTCCAAAATGAGCTAACAACTTGTGGTAAAACGTTAAACGAAATAATCTAATAAAAAGATTTACAACTATTGCCCTCGGGCGGCCCTTCCCTGCACGTTGCAAAAAAATTCGACGATGGGACTTTGACATGTAAATTAGTTTCTCGCCAGTCGACCGGACTTGCAAAGACATTCTTAAGCTTCCAGACGAAAATATTAACATTTTTCACTGAAGATCCTTAAGCAAGGATTAACCCGGTCATGATTTTGGTCCTAACTTTCAGGCCCATTTCTGGTTACCTTAGATCTACACCGTAACATGCAGTGGCATTACGTCTTAGATATTCCGAACATACCTAGTTAAGGAACATACGTCTATGACACTGGGCCTGGGGGATGACAGGTATAAGTAGACAGTAAGATAAGAGACAGAGAAACAAACACAAGGAACTGATTTTTACCATCGACTCAGGCAGGCACGGCAAAGCTGAGTCTGAAATCATTAAAGGGGGGTGTTCCGATCGTCTCCGATTACCCGGAAGTAGTACAACTTTTGATATCAGATGGAAAGGCAATTTTTCTCATTATCGGCCTGAAATTTGAGCACTCAAATTATTTCATACAAGATATTAAACAAAATACCGCAGTAGTTTCAGTTTTAGTGGTTTACCCAATATAGCACAGTATTGATAGGGCGTTGCCAATATGCATTAGTCTTCTAACATCAAAACAGCAACAAGTTGTTCCAACGTACTTGATGGGGACGTATGTGCAAGTGTCAGTCTTTCATATCAGTAGAGAACACAATGGACATGAATCGGAACAAGCCCCTTTACACTGCACAATTGGTGGTAAAATCACAGCACACGCTTCAGATATAACCTCAGATGACCTAGTCATGACCCCATCTGTGTTGTTTACAAAATTTGAGTTATCTGTTTTCTGTTTAAACGAATATCCATGAGTAAATATAAACCTTTGATACCACGGACTGAATTATCTGATTAAACAAAATGCAAATTTAATTATAAAAGCTAATACTGAATATTTTAGACACTGTTTTTAGCATTTTTGACCAACGCAAATGTTTCCAAAATGCGCTCCACAACCCATCCTTCCTCCTCCCATTCCCTACTTTTAGTTTGGCTCCCCTGATTTATCCTTTTTCCTAAATTCCTATGTGTCCGGCTCTAACCCCCCCCCTCCTGCTTCCATTATCTGTACTACTTCCAAGTTCCTCTCTCTACTCCCTCTATCCTCTTCCCACTTAGAGCTTCCATTCACCCTTGTGGTCAAATAAATAATCACTAAAAAATTATTACAAACTATGCCCTTCCACAACCTTGAACTTTGACATTAGATTGACGGCTCGTGAAAAACTGTTCGGTTTGAACTAGACAGGCACAGATTCTGGATTACTCGCACAAACGCACGTTATAATGTTTGACAACTGGATGATGACTGCGTAAGAAAAATGTTAATTTAAACTTCAAAACTGTATAAGAGAGGTAGAATTTACGGAAACCATCAAACGAAATGCAAACTACGAACATGCAGGGGTTAGAGTCATCATGATTGGATTGTCACACACAGTCACTGTGTACAGGTTTCCAGCTGAGTGTGCCACCAACGATTATATAGGCAGCAAGGCCATGCACACTTTAGCGTTCTGTTGGAGTGTAAAAATTTACGAACGAGTGAGAATTCATTATTCATTATTTTTGTCAATTCAGTTTTATTGGACTTTCAATTGGACTTAACAATATTTGTTTCAGCGATTTGCGCATAGAAAAAAGCAACACTTCCTGTATGATAGCCTAGCTCGTAGGGTTTAACCAAGAAAATTTTGAGTTGTTAGGAATTTCTAATATAAAATTGTTTTCATTGAAAAGGATACTTATTAAACTTAAAAAATGAGGGGTTCACTCATGTCTGTGTGCAAATTCACAAAATTGGCCGAGTCCGGAGTTCGTGGACAATGTATGTTGCAGATTAGTTCAAAATTGCGATTGGACCGGGCCTAAGTAGTGTCAATGGCAGTGCTGTACAAAAATGTAAGTTATAGGCTTATTTCTTGACAAACGGAGGGTCTCAAACTTACAAAACAAAATAGATTTTAACATAACATATAGTTATCCAGAACATGGTAACATACGTATCAAAGATTAGACATATGTTTTTTTCCCATTGTCTTTTGGGTTCTAAGTCCAAAACAAAAATTTGTGATTTTCCCATGGATTCACAGTTAAGGAATGGAGGTGTATGGCATGGGGTTAACACTTAGTGTGAGTTTTTGCGTCTATGACGCACTTTTCCAAAGGTAGACGCACTTTGGTCTACATAGAGTAAAATTTGCGTCCATAGGACGCCAAAAAAATGGCCATTTAAACACTACACAAATATCACAGAGTTGCTGTCTAGCACATGGTCCAATATTGTATCTATTTTCACGCAAACAATAATTATTCTGTTAGTATCTAAATACATGTAGCCACAACTCTTGTGAAAATAACATTAGGTTTTCAACATTGTACAGTAATTTACGTCTTTTTTAAGTCACTAACCGTCCCAAAGGGTATTCATGGTACTCCATAAGGTCTTTGGAGTTTTAAAAGGGTCATCATGGAGTAATTCTGCTTTTCAATATGCCTGTCAGGTTTTGGAATTATGATTGTAATTTGCAGTAGTAGTGTAAAAAAAACCAAAGCCAATTTCTAACAGTGCTCAAAACTTGTTTATGTTAAACTTGACCACGCATTGTATTGGAAGAGTAGATGAACTTTTTCAACATCAGGGAAACAAATTTGCGTCAAAGTAAGGGACGCACTATTTTCAAAACCAAGGGTGAACCTGGTGTACGTCACCACTTTGTGAGTGTAGGTTTGGACAGCTGCCCTCGCTGCTGGCATGTGGTCATTCCTAGCTTAGGCTGTCATGGGCCATGACGGTCAATCTCGGTCCCCAAAACCAGTTACGGGCCAGTCAGTTACGGTACCAGCCATTCTGGTTCAACGCCAATTCGGTCCCAGTCAGTCGGGTTCACCGGCCAAACCGGACATTCGCTGGTAACACTACGGCCAAGGCAGTTCCCAGTCAATTCTGTGCGGGTCATCCTCAATGGGCAAAACGGTGTTAGTTAAACAATAAAGTGCCTTTATGCCTATTTTGTTGTTTGTTTGAATGAAGTGTTTTATTTTTTTCTTGTTTTAATTTTTAATTCTATTATTATTCTTGTCAGCGGTCAAAAACTAGAAATATCACCCCATGTTGGTGCTTTCGTCGTAAGCACTTGACGAAAAAAAAAAAATGAGGTCAAGACTAATACTTACCTACTAGGAGTTCTCACTTTGAGAGTCTTGTTTGTTTTTTGCATGTTGTGAGAGCACGTAAACTGATGTGAAACCAATAGAGTGCTCTGGGTTTATAGTTTGGGAAAATAGTGTGGGACCAAATAGTTTGGGAGTTTCGCAAATCAATATCGATATTAGCAGAGTGTCAGGAACGGATGTGCAATCGTATGTGTACTAAACAAGCCTCTGGCATTACGACTTGTATCAATTAATATTGGTCTTGAATATATAAAAATCATTGTCATTGATTTTACACAAAATCGAACTGCTCAATGTGTGCGTGTTTGGACTTATACGAGTCGGAGTAGGCCTATACCAACTAATAACTAAATATAAGTAAATGCTGTTACCAACTTGCAAAATTTGATGAACATTTTAAAATTAATTAAATGCCGGTGCATACCGAATATTAAATTTACCCCAAAATCAAACCCCTGTCGGATTCACAGTAGACGTAATAAAAACATGTTAATAATTTGATTTTGGAAACACCAGTATGTTAGCAGATATATCCGTTCGATAGATTTTTTTATATTGTTATATTGATTGGAATTTACAAAATTAATAAAGCTCCCTGGAAATTGTTCGTCGAGTTAACCTCGATTCACATGTACATTTTTCGAACCCAATAACCCACAATTAGTTGAACAAGATAGCTCAAATCAGGAGGTAAGCCTCGACTCTACGTGTATTGTCATCATGGTATAGGCGTTGTCTGTTCCCGTAGCCCTGTGAGATTCAGCTATCCCTGGACAAGAAATTAACAGCTGATTGGCTCGGATTACCCATGCTGAATATTTGGGAAGCTGGTCCCGGCGGCGGGTTATCTCGATGTAGTTTGCGATAAGGGAAGCCGCGATCGATTGCTGAATCCCTTGAAAATGATGCGAAATGCGTTTATGGTGGTGGGTCACAGTGACCAGCGGCACTTTCGTGAAAGCGGCTTAGAGGCCAATAGCACCTAGAGGCGCTATAAATCTCTGCTATTTTATTAATCTATATTGTAGCGCAGATATATAAAACACAATACAACATTTATTGACGAAAAGTTTATCATAAGCTGCAAACCAAAGTGAGTTTTGGCTGACAAAAATTACCAACCAGCGACAGTTTAACAATAATATATAGTACAGGTTTTGATAATGATGAACACTTCATCCTAACTTATTAATTCTAGAACCTTTATAAAATTCTAACCACCCAAACGTCAATGCTTGTATCAAGCGCTTTATTGGCGTTCTTAGTTTTTTTAGGGAGTTTGGAGCAAGGCTGTCCCATAGATAATCCAACCAAACCACCAACTTTAGACACTATCTAAATCCTAACCTTTCTTTTCTAAGAACGTTTATGTTTATGGTTTAAATCTATATGAGCTTCAAGAACCACTTTGTTTTTAAATTACATGGACCCAATATTATAAATCCGACCATTCCTGGAAAGAAGAAAGAAATAGATTCTCGACTTATAAATGGTAAAAGTAGGTATATTGCATTAAATTTCCTTTTTTTTGCACATGGTACAATTTATTTTACACCTTAGACCATTACCAAAGCGGAATTTAGAGTTGTTATTTTTATTTTTTGCAGGGGGATGGGGCGGCCATAAAGTTTCGGACCCCACATTAGGCTGAAACGGTCAAAATATTCCAAAGAGGGGAGGAACTGAAAAGAGACAACTCAATTCACTTTTTTTGTAAATACATTCCCAATACAATGGGTTCCAATTTCAGGCCCACATTTGCCTCGTTTTCTTAATCCAAGCACGATATCCAATATCTTTTGGCATATTCATGTCTACTTATGCCTATGAACTATAATATTCCTATGATTTGTAAACTGCTTTCCAGAATCAGCATTCTACTTTTGAGATGCCACTTATACCGATTTCGACGGAGTAACCCCCAAAATAGGTTACGTTAAGATGCATAAAATATTACAGAATTTATGACCCGAAAAAAAAAAAACAATATCAGGGGAGCTGCAAAAAATTGTCCCCCCCACCTTTACTCCAGCAAAATGGGAGAAAGATTTGAGTTATTGAGAAACTCATGTTTTTCTCATTATCCTTGTGTAAAATTTTAGGCCCAGGAGCGAAAACGTTTCCTTTCTCGCTTTTTTATGAACAAAAACGTCTCAAAAGTGGGGGTATACAACATTTTATTAACACACCTTAAACATGTCTATGCCTTCATTTGGCAATTTAGTACACCTTTTTGGGAGCCGATTTAACTCCCAATTGTCACCAGATGTTTTTGGAGATATATTAGAGATTCGCATCTACTATTTATTTTTAAATTGCCCATGTGACTGACATTTACAATAATTCCAAAAGAAAGGAAAATTAATTTAGTTTCTTCTTTTTTGGATTTTATAGCTTGTCGACGTCACATGATAGGTTTTGTGGAAAACAAAATTAGGAAAAATACCCAAGGAGAAAGGAAAGATTTTTAACTTGCATGCATGCATGATTGTTTTAATCGGCCCTTACAGAAACGCATACTTGCATTGCCGTGCACGACAGAAAATAACTTAATCAGTCTCTTAACATACACTTTTTCGGTTTATTCACTTCGGTGTGTTCTTAAAAATTTGTTACGTTTAAAATTATATGATCAGATTGTTATCAGGGACAAATGCAAAGTTTAGATTAAAATTATTAATCAAAATTTATTGAAATAGGAAAGAATAGATTAAAAAAATGTAATCAAAATTTAGGGACTTGTCCTACCATTTACAGCTAAGAAATTGGAGAGTGTGATTGTAACACATTGGCGAGCATGATTACATTTTCAACAAAATCGGTTTAAAAAGTACTCATGTATTTACAAGATTAGATCCCATGGTCTTAAAAGAAACTCAATCTTTTGATGCTTATGGGAATGGATTGAGGATGGCTCTGATGTTAAAAAAAAATGAAGTAAGCATGGAGTGTTAGCAGAAAATTAAGATATCAAGTTTGGTAAAAGCGGCTCCAGTCGAACGTTATGTCTTTAAAAAAAAACTGGATGGAAGCGGATATACATATATCAGGTTGTAAATACGATGTACGGATATCGGATGTCCCCCTCCTTTGCGAGCGTTGGACCCCTTCACAAACATTAGTTCTACAAGATGCATTGCCCATGCAAAAGTTCGTGGAAAAAAAAAAATGAATTTTCAAAGTGGAATCACAACATGATAGGTCTATAAAGCCTAGTAAGTGATATCTTAAACCATCATCAGACATTTTTCAGGATGTAAATAACATTAACAACGTGACAGTCTTAAATTTCAGGAAGGTGGGATCGGGCGGGAAATTACTGGTTTCGAGGTGCTCATTAGGGTTCTATCCTGTATTGGAATGAGGAACTGAGGACCAAAATGTATTTTAATTTCCTTTTGTGCGTAATATTAATATCAGAATGTACCTGTTTCCCAATTTTTGTTTTGGGGGGGGCAAATTTAAAATACCAAGTTGTAACATTTAGTGAAGCAGCCAGACGTTGTACCACTGAGAACACGATACCGGGGGCACTGCGTTTGGACACGGAAGAACACACATCTGCGATCGCGGATTCTCCCGGACTCTAGGTTTGCTTACCTGCCAATGTTGATTTCAGTCCCAGGCCCAGCCCCCTACAATGAGCAATCGGTTGATTTGGGGCGCAAAGGTCTTAAAGAGGGCGAGGAAGTCAGAGGTGTGTGCCATTGCCAGACGTCAATTTATGACGTCATAGAGGTAGGGACCGGCCGTTTAGTTTTATTTGTGTGGTAGTTTTTTTGGATTTCTTGCATCTGCATTGAGGATTCAATTTGTAATACATCAAACAAGTGGACAGGTAAGCAAACTCATTATAATAATATGTAAAACACTCGTTTGAGACAGTCAGATAAGGTGAGATGTCGACCGATCATCCCAGATGTCGAATGATTTGCCACTTTGCCGATGTGAATCTTTAAAGTTTACATGGTAGAAGGAAAAACATTACCAAATAAATGCGGGGTTGCGAGGAAATCATGCGATATACCTGGAAATATTGAAATTTAAAGTTTTAGCTGGGTGACCTGAGCACTTCACCCGGGGGATGCCGCATTGTGTGCGAGTTCTGATAGGTGGTATTGGAGGTAAGTCACCCGGAAACTGTTAGTTATGGATGGAAGTCACCCGGAACTTTACATGCATATTGCATTCATATGTGTGGTCCCAATGGTAGCTATGGACCCTCCTGAGTCCTTGATTACCAAAAAAAGTACAAATTGCCTGTATGAGTTCACAATGAAGTCAAAAATGACATCATGCAAAAAATGGAAAAATCTAAAAAAATGCAAATTAATGGTTTTTCGCCATTTTTCAAGCAAAAAGTGGATTTTTGGCCCATAATGTTTGTCAAAGTATGTGCACACATGTTCTTACTACAAATAAGATAAAACATAGTGTAACTGTATCCACAAAAAAATGTGAATTTCTGCGTTCTGTGAATTTCATTGGAAAAGATTTCTTCGCACGCAGTGCAAGATTACGTAATGCAGCATCATGCCCATAGGTCAGATTTTGTTAAAAAGGTCTTAAATCGAGTGCAAGGCTCCAAAGAAAAAAGTCATGTAGTTTCGGCGTGATGGATGAAGAAAAACCAAATAGGTGAGATACGACAAACAAAGTAGGCGGGGCGGGCTTTCCAAAAAAAAAATAGTTGTTGTCGATAAAGTACCCTTTTCGAAGCCGGTATTTCTGAAACAGGAACAATGGCCAACTTAGTGCTCTTCAAAAGTCCTGTTAGAAAGTTTACAGTTTACTAAAAGTCCCAGCAACCAGTAGTAACCTACCAAGTTCTGTGAATAGGAACTCTGTCGAATTGTTGGTGTAACATTCCGAAAATGTAAGTAAATACTTACTGACACACGCTAGTCTCGCGTTGATCAATGTTGATCTACTGCGTCATTTACTACGCTGTCAAATTGCATTTGAATTTGCGCTTAGTGCAAATCGTATTGTTGTTGCTGCGCAGAGTTAAATTTGCATTGAGGTGCGTTGGCACAGCTAAGTGGTGATACTCGATGCGACGACACATTGAAAATAATTTTTTTTTCAAAAACAAATTTGACAATTAGAGTACAATCTTTTAAATTCTTTTGTACGTCTGTAACGTAACAAACTCGATTATAAAAATCTGCTTACTGTAAAATTCACGGTGAGTGTGTATAGAATGAGTAAAGATCTGCCAATGCTAAACCTGTGTGATGTTAATTGTCTTAGATAGGGGTGCAAATTCGGGTAATTGCAGTCCCGGGTACCCGGAACATTTTCGAGCGGTACCCGGGAACTCGAAAGTTTGTATGTTTTCAAAAATAACCTTGGGGAAAAAGAAGCGAGTCAGCACCTCGGAAGCCCGCAAATGTTGACATACTGAAACCTTTACTATGTCTCGAATGGTGCCAAATTAACCCTAACCGGACCGGGTCGTTTTGCCGAACACATCGGCCCAAATGCAAGAGGTGCAATCTATTTTTATTTTAATGGCCAGAGCACAATGAAGAAACAAAAATTTTGCGTTCATTGCATCTCGGACATTTTTCCCGGTACAAGAATAAGTAGCATACAGTCGTTAACGGCCAAGATGCAACAAGGACATCGCATCATTTTCCGGAACGACGTCCCAGATGCAACATGGAACAGTGCGCATTTTCACGGAAGATGTCCCAGATTGCAACGAGGAACCTTGCGTCATTTTCCGGGAAGACTCCAGATGCAATGCGGATGCAATGAGAGTCATTGCGCACAAAAAATAGTTGTTAACGGCCGAGATGAAACGAGAAAATTTTCACCATGGTACCCCGTTTTTGTTGCACCTCATTGTCCATGGTGGGGGTTAGGGTTAATCAGAAATCACAACTTATTACCACAAAAATATCAGGAAATCCTTCCATTTATGAAATCAAATGTATATTTTGCATATCAATCAATAAGATATTTTAAGTTGTGTTAAAAGGTGCTAATAAACTAATTTGTAGGGAACAACTCGGGTTGAATGTACTAAAAAGGAGTGGGGCTCTCCATTCATAAACTACCGCCGTACCACGTTAGCCAATCAAAAAAAAAAATCGTCGATAAATTTCCATAAATTACAGTTAACCAATCGGCAAAGTAATATCCAGTCTGAAACACATCTTCGTGCGCAGCATGCAAAATGGCGGTCGTAACCGAAGCACACGTCTTCTGCGCACTGTACAAACCCTCACCCACCACCCATATGGGAACATTTTATAATTACACTTAAAATGGCACTGTGATTATTTTACGTCAACTTCCCTAACAATTCTTTCTTTTCACCTTTCCAAAATGCAAAAACTTGTTAAGATTTTTAGTAGCGAATGTGTTTTCCTGTTTATCAGTACACGTTCAGATTTTTTTCAAAACGAAAAAAACCCACCAAAACCGTGTTTCGTAGCGAGTGTGAAGGTTCTACTCACAAGGCCGATCAATCTGAAGAGAGAGTGTATTGTGCCTTCATTGTAGTGTGTATGTTCCGACATGTTTCCAAACACTCGCGGCGTGAGATGTAAAAGCCATATTTTTGTTTCATCCTAAAAAATAATCCCGGCCTAATGGTGAGATTAATCCATAATTAAGGCTTATATGAGGGAACTGGATGGATGGCAAAGATTGGACTATAAATACGGTGAATTCATGTATGGCAGTAGTCACAGAAAGGAATGCTGAATCTTGCAATGTGTCTTCATAGAACATAGGCCAAACGTCAGTAGATTTACAGGTGCTGTTTTTAGTGATTTTAGGAATTCGAGTATCGAGCTGGCGAATTCAGTACCCGGGACTCGAAGCTTCCAAGCGAGTCCCGCTTTCCCGGGACTCGCTTGCACCCTTAGTCACACAGTGAGGTTGCTGAGTGACCATTTCGTGCTGTCCCTGTACTATCCCTGCTTGTAGCTCTGCAATATTTGCAACCACCTAAGCTCCAAACAGAGCGTGATGAACGAACGTGAAAATTGCAAACGGGGATCGGCGGCCTGTCACAGTCGATACGCAATATAGACACTGACCTCTTATACAGGGTCAGGGCCATAGAGCGTCTGTTTCCCGACACCCTCGAGAGTTTGTAAACACATATGGCCGCTGCTGCGATAGGAGCCAAAGAAAATTGCTGGTTTTTCGTTCAAAAGTGAGTAAACGCATTGAGAGTAAGGACCGCAAAGTGCCATAGTTAACATTAATCCCTGTGATATTGCTCAATTGGGCGTATGTGTGATTAAACATCTGCATGCATAGTTCCCGCTAAAAGGGGATATTACCCGCGACCCTTTGTTGTAGACCCTGGGGATACAACCCTACAAACCAGAATCAATGAGGTGTTTTATCCCACGTCTGAGAGTCAATGAGAATCATTTCAGGTAAAAGAGTTTTTGATGTCCAAGAGTCAATGAGAATCAATTGGCACCTCTTGATTGATTCTCATTGACTCTCGGACGGGTTAGGGTTAACGGATGTGGAGTTATGTTATATGCAGCACAACGTGAAAAAAACGGTGAAATTACTTTTCCCTGTTACAGGCCATTTCAAAGAGCCAACTTTGCACACTGCATATGAAACAATTACAAAAGCAATTCACAAAAGAGTTTCTATGTTCCCTAGATACTATATTTCCTTTAATACTTGAAATGATTCCTTAATAAATCGTCCATAAACAGCAGAAATCAATCATTTTCTGGCGAAACAACCCTTTTAATGAGGATTTATTTGTAATAATAAGATTGATAGCGAAAGAAAAGTGAAATCAAATTCCACAAAGCAAGTACAGTTTGGTATTTTGAGGTGTTTGGGTGAAGCAAATGTAGTCAATTTAAATTAAAAGTTTCTCTTTCATTTTCACCATCTTTCTATCAATTCTTTTGCAGGATACGGGCTTAGGGCATGTGTATGTTGAAAACTTGAATGTATCTGATGCCCAGCAGTTGTTATGTAACCTCAAGTAAGTATCTGGAGAGATAATTTTCTATGTGTGTAGTGAGTGGTTTGAAGTTGATATGGTGTAGGGCAATTTAGCATGACTTATCATCTGTAATTATCTCATTCAGAAATAAAATTTGGAATGGATTCCACTTTAACTTTGGAAACTTGTTTTCTTTGGCAATACTTAGTAAAAAGTAACAGAAATAGCATTGGTGTTTATAAAAACATGCCATTTGCATCTGGTTTGTGAGATTTCCTTTTGTCAAGATAGTTGTATGTGATGGTTCCTCTATCCTAGACTGTTTGAAATCAAAAGTAAAGGAAAATGAGGGTGTCCATAAACATGTAGGTGGATCATGAAGAATTTACATTGCTAGTTTCTTGTAAACTTTTTCTTCTCTTGACATAACCCTAACAGAACACTGATGCACTCAAGGTTATTTGAGTGCTGATAAGTGCCTCCTGGACATTTAGTGAAGTAAATGTCAGTGCTGATATTGCCTCCTGGGCACTTTAACCCTTAGGAACCTGAATGCGATGAGTGTCTGTTAGGCATTTTCCCTTCAAAAGGCTAAAAATACCCAAACAAATCAATGAAACCTTAAGCTCTTACCCTACAATGAAACATGCCTATGAGTGCCAGCTGGGCCATAACTCCTCAATCTGTATTCACAACTGCTAGCTTCAATGAAAAACAAAAACAAAAACAAAAAATGGGGCAGGGGGATGATACCTATGAGTGACCCCTGGGAATTGCCACTCATAAACCTGAGGGCTGCTGCCTGCCTTTGGGACACTAACAGTTTTTCCAAGAAGTAGTTTTAGAGAGTAAATGTCCAGGTGTCAGTTAATTGTGTGAGTGCCATTGAGTGCCTGCTCAATTTGTATATACCTGTTGGGCATTTAGGCTCCAGGAGTAGGAAGGGTGTTGGGGTTAATTTAATGTTTTAGATAAGATAAAATGTCTAATTTTAAATGTTTGTTGTAATGAATCATATACTCAGGCAGATGAAGAACGTGGTTATTGGCAGCAACAGACAGAAAACAAATCTGATGTTGTGTGGAGCTGTCCCAAGGTGAGTTCATGTTAAAAACTACAATTTTTTCTTTATATCTAGAGTATTCCAGGAAATATTGTATCAGCTGCATTACATCCATCATCCTAGTAAACTGAATATTCGTCTTAAAACTGACACTTTCATTTCTGCTCAAAATTAGAACAAATAAATGTGACGCGATCAAATAAAATGAGTTGCGTTAAGGTCGAAACTTCCGCAAAACCGAAAGTTGTCTTTGAATCATTTCCCACCACATTCCCGGTATATAGGCCTATGAAAAAAAAAGGCCTACAAAACCCACGGGACTGCTCAAACCGCCAGTCCCAGGTAATTTTTTACTGCTGCAGTAAATTTTTAAGCTTCAAAATGGTCTTAAAAAATTACACAAGAAAGGTTGCGAAATAGGCCCAGATTGCACCAGGGAGCATCAAAATACCCTGGACCCTGGCCGTAAGGACTTTGTGCTATGCACAGTTGATGTGCGTTTTGCACACATATTTGGCAGAAAGTTTTACCCATTACTGTTAATGGTCCCAGAAACACTGAACTTTTTTAGGCCTGGAAAAACATTTTCTGTCATCAAGTTATGCTTGTGTTCTAGTACAAGTCTTGCAATTTTGTGTTACAGTCAGCAACAAATGTTATCCTCAAGACAGTCACTTAGTGACAGTCACAGGGTGTGAAAAAATGTCAATTTCCTGGAAACACTGTCAAAATTTCCCTCAAAGATTGCACAATTTCCCTTCAATTGTTATGTATTTCTATACTTAATGGAAAAAAAATCCCCTCCAAATTGCAAAATTTCATAGGAATGTAGTCCCCAAGTTCCTAACTTTTTTCTGGCATGGACAGTCAGTCACCTAGTGACCTTTAATTGTGCTACAAAGGAAATTACACATTCCTCTTAGGGTTCTTGCCCACATGGAAGTCTCCTTTTGATTATTTCAGAAAGCCCACCTGCTGATAGAATGACAATATTTATGCCTTTACATGATTATTAATTCTGTGGTGTCAAAATTGGTTTTGCAAAAGCAAATTAAAATCTGTTGGGTTTTAAAATTGTTAAATCTCTCATTCCAGTACATTATTTAAATAGATTCTTTGATGCAAAATTTAACTTGAGACAGTGACAAAATTCAATTCTTTTCTAACAATAATGGTGGTATTTAACATAAATTATTGTCAAAAAACTTTTCCAGGTTGCTTCAGATCATGACAACAGACAACACACCACCAGAAATACTGGTTGAGTGTGGGGTGTTACTAGGGAGTTTTGCCAAGGGAACAGAGGCAAACAAAAGGGAACTAATGGAGGACGGGGTCCTAGCTATTATGATGCAAGGTAAGACAACCAAAGTGAGACACTTCTACAAGAACCATGAGTTATGTACCAATATCAGTCGGATCGGATTGGTGTCGTTGATCGGAAAATCTCTCCTACTACCGATCTACCCCACCAATCACTTCAATACTACATGAATTTTTTTTAATACCGTGTTGTTGCTAATAAACGCCCCTGCTCTAATAAACGCCTCCTACGATTTTTGGATAAAACAATTCAAGAAAATGAGTTAAGCTCACCTAAATCGCATGATTTAATGGCCAGGACTGTCGTAATCTGTATCATAATCGCTGTTGTCATCAATACTTTCTACAAAGTACAAAGTGATGTTCGTGGATTTCATGTGTATAACGACATCTGGACCCCCAGTAATCTGTTATAAACTGTGTACGGTGATTTTTGTGGGGATTTTTGACTTTCCATTTTTGACTGTAATAAACGCCCCCTGTTTTGAAAAATGCACCGCCCCTGGGGCGTTTATTAGGAACAATACGGTATATGAAGATGAGAATGAAAAAAATCCACTTTATTTTTTTTAATTCAATTTTCTTAGTGCGCTGTATATGGTTATTCAAGGAATTTTGCTTTTGGTCATGATATCTTGTCTGATGCAGTACAACAAGAGGGACTTCCTTATGTATATTGGTGTATGTAATTTGAAAATTCCTTACACATAGTCATTTAAAATATATCGTAGAATTGGTATCCGACGATCAATTTACCACTATCGACTGATCGGGTTGTAAGATATCTATTGGCTGATACCAATAAAACAAATTTGACATAACACTTTAAGCACTTTGTGTCTTGAATTCTAAGTCTTTGAAAATGCTGATTTGTAGAAATCTTGTGTAGCTTTTCTAGTTGTAAATCACACCTTTCCTAACATTATCTTAATTGAAGATTTATTAAAATGTAAAAACATTGTCTTTCAGTTGATTGAACCAGGGAAAAGACAAAGTAACACACACGGTTTTAGTACAATAATGAAGTACATTCTTGACTTTCACTATACACTGCCTTGATCAACCTACTGTGCATATTCAGAATGTGGGAGGTGGTATCACAAGTTATCGTATCGCTCTCCCTCTCCGCTGCTGAGAGGGGAATGTAGAATGAAAGCAATTTCATTTAAAGTTTTTTGTATTCCTGGCAGGACTGGCTCACAACAATTTGAGATTTGGTAAATCTTGTTTTGCGTTTCTCTTGCGCACCATCTGACTAGTCCTATAGCACCTACAAGAGATCCTTGTTCGGTGATTGATTGTTTATTATCAAAATAAGAACATTTCATGACAAGGGGTATTATTTACCAAACTTCAAGTAACGACCTCTAGGACAAAACTCAAGCATCAGGCAGGGCATTGTTTCAGCATAATATAATTGCTTGAACACAAAACCAACTGCCGCCCGACTAGCCCCAATAAAATGTCACGGGTTGTTGGATTCAATCTAACTACCAAACCATGATACTGCAAGTAGTTGGGTAGCCAAATGTTACTATATAGATTTCTCAACTATTCTATTTGTTAAGTTAATACAAAAAGAGGTGTTACCCATTGAAAACACTGAGATGTGTAGTTGTCCTTGGATCTGCACTACAAGAGAGAACTTTGTTCAAGGGTGCTTTAACAAATTTAAAAAATCCATTGGGTCATGCCTGATAGGAAAAAGACTACAGATCATAATGGAAGCTCCTGAATGATGGAGAATACCCACCCCCAGTCCCAAAACCCAATTTTTCATCTCCCGTCCAGGTTTCCCCTCTATTAAGTTAAGAATTCATTTCTTACTTTTGTTTTGATTTGTAAGTATAGCTAGGATCCAGTGTGCACATTACACACACAAGAACGATATAAATTTTTGGATTTTTTTTTGTATTCTGTCTTTAGATATGTATTCCATTCATGGCGAACACTGAATGCTCAAAATAATCCATTTAAATTCATTACAGTAACCTGTATTTCTGTTCTCACCCCCACCACCCTTTTCCATCATTTGGATAGTACAGGTAATACACACAGTGATCCAATTACTTACTTACTGCCAGTTCTCCAATGCACACCGAAGTGTATCCAGTAATACTGGCTAAACGCATGTAAGGTAATAACCCACTATGATTCATTTTTGCAGCCAATCTGGGACGCGTTGTGACAGTTCATGCGTCAAGCGGCATTCATTGCAGTTGGCCCTTGACTTGGCAACCATAGAAGAAAAAACTTAACACCAACTTGACAACTTTTGCTAGGTTGAATGTACAAACCTTCAGTGGATAAAATCGCTGCTATTGCCATGTCCCATATTTTGGCTGCAACTGCTGATAATAGGGAATGAATCTTAGTATTCTGCCACACCCTAAACTACCGACGAAGTTGTATACCTTAACAGAATAAACCGCATGTTAAGGGTGCCTCATTTTTAAGTGGTGGAAGAAATACTAAATTCCTCCCGATATTATTAAAGTTCATGCTGTACCAAAGCAGGGAAACCATATTTACTCAAGACTGTGGTGTGTGGAAATGTGTATAGGGGTCTCCATTGTGTTGCCAGACTTTTTTTTGTGTACTATTGGAATGAGTTAACATTCATGTTTGCAGCTGGCAACCCTGCCAAATAAATGTTAAATCAATACAAATAGGCCCCGTAAATGGAAATCCATAATGAGCCCCACTTCTTGTTACCCCATGTCCAAATACGTGGTTCGCAAATATGATCCATCCAGAGTTGGGTATCAGTGTCTGGCTGCTTCACTGAATTCCGCAAGGTCCTTATCTGTCATTGTTGCTGCCGCAACAGTGGGCAGACCAAAGCGATGTTCCATTGTCGTGGTGCTTTTCCATAACCACGGTAGTTTCCTGATCTTCTTTCCAGGTATCCCCACTTCTGCAGGAAAACCTTAGACCGCACAGTTCTTGGTTCTCATCTTTTGATTCATCACCATTCAGCAGCCCATAGGAGTCAGCTCCAGGTGGAAGAGGCTCACCAGGTACCTTGTAACCTGTACCATTGTAGATATACCTCCTGAAGACTCCTCTAGGAAAATTACTGGGGTTGACGAGGAGCTGGACCGGCATTTAGGTATTTATATGAGGAATTCGAGAGTCCCTAATATGGGGTCTTAAGGTTTGTGATGAGGTTATGTCGACAGCACCTGGGGCAGCCTGTTCCAGGCAGAGATAACTTCAGGAAAGATGACTGTTGATGGGGCTGGATTATGATGTGTATCTGAACTCTTGGTAATGGGAGCGTCTTGTTTCTGGCCTAACTTTGTGGGTCTTGTATAGTTTATCTCGGAATTGATTCTATTTCGCCCATTATCATTCTTATTAAATGTAATGAGACGTGACCTGACGTCTTTTTTCAAGGGTTCCTCCCACTTAAGTCTTGCAACATATCACTAACGCTAGCTTGTTTTCTGTATTCGCCTTGTACGAATCTGGCAGCCTCGACGTTGCACCCGCTGGAGAATTTCCCTATTCGTTTGGTTACCCGGATTCCAGGCCTGGATGAGCATATTCACGGTGAGTTTGGATGTGGATTTATACAAGTTTCTTGACAGTCCCTGGAACAGTGGTGGAAATTACGTTGAGTGAGTTATCATCTTTTGTATCCTTTTTGCTGCAGCTTGCAGGGTTTTGCTATTCCGTATATCCCACCTCAATTTGTTTTGCAGGATGCTCCAAGATACTTGTCTTCCTTGACTTCTTCTATTTTTCCCCAAGCAGTGTAATAAGAATCGGCGCTCCCTGGTTTGATCTTTCTAGATATTCTCCTCAGAACTCGTTTACACTTGGATGCATTAAATTTCACCCCCATGTTTTGGCCATTAACAATACTTCCAAATCAGTTTTGAAAGAAGAGTTTCTCTTCTGGAGATGTAAGGGGCCTTATACATAATGCAACATCGGCAAAATAACTGGTGGTACCTTGACCGCAATCTTGAAAGTATTTGATGAAAAATAATAACTAGGTTTGGACTAGAAACACTCCCTTGGGTACTTCCACTGGACAGGCATCCCCGGGAATGTTTTTTTTCCATTTACAAACCACTCTTTGGAACCGGTGAGTTAGAATGACGGAATCCACTTGAAGGTCTATTTCTGAATACCGAGAAATTAAGCTTCAGGAGTAGTCTATGATAGGAACGACATCAAAGGCCCTGGCTGAAGTCCACAGACTCCAATACAGTCGTTAACTTCTGGTCGTGGTTGGCTGTAAGATCATGTAGTATGATCAGCTGGAACACTATCTAGCTTTCTAAAAGCCATGCTGGAGTATCAGAGAAATATTTTGATTGGTAAGGTGCTGCATAAGAGACCGTCAATATGTGTTCCATGAGTTTACAACAAACACTCACGATATGGTCGATAATTTTGCCTGGTCTGATTGGATTCTTTTTTAAAAGATGGGACAGATGTTTGCCTTTCCTTCCGTCTTTCATTTAACTCGCGCTGTCCAGACTCTGTTGGAAGATAGGGCTGGAGTACAGGAGCTAATTCCTTCGCTACGCCGCGATCTTTAGAGTGCAGCCTTTGGTGATCCGTCTGGTTATGGCTTATTTGTCTTCAGAGTACCAAGGGGCATTGTTTCTGAACACTCACCATAGATACTTAGTTCCTGGCATATCAGGAAAGGACTACTGTACGTGCAGAATTGGATCTCTTCGATGGAGAAACAAACACTGCTGAAATTGAATCAGCCAGCTTTTCGGCCTTGGTTTGGTCGTCTGTAATGATGTCATTATTTTGCCATTTTTAAAGTCGGTATACCCACATTATCTTTTTTTAACGTGATCGATGAAATTCCAAAAGCTCTTTGTGTTCTGATTTAGATAATCAGAATGTACCTCCCTCCGTGCCTTTCCGAAGTTCCCTGTCAATTTCACGACGAATTTTTCTGAAAGAGCTCCACTGCTGTTCACTCCCTCCCTTCCTCGGTAGCCTTTTTTATAGTATCTCTCTTTCTTTCTACACATCTTTTGTGTTTATATATTATGCGTAAACATGGGGCTGTTGTTTTCCCTTGACTTGTTTCACAATCGGAACATGCTTTCGGACAAGGTTGGTAATGTATCTTTAAACAAAGTTCCGATTTTTTCGATTTCACACTCACACTCCTTTTTTCAGGGTTGTTTCTAAGAAAATCTTTGGCGAATTCACCTGAATCCTGTTTATAGGCCTCTTCCGTCTAATTTGTTCCAGCCATACACATTTCTTAGTAGATTGAAACTGGCGAGGTAATTTGGTATTAACATCCACTATTACCCTACGAATGATCAGCATCGGTGTAGAGGGTAGACTCATTCACAAACGAAGGCTGGTTGTGACGCAGAGATCAAGGAATGTGTTCAGTTCTGTGCATGCCTGCGAGTTGGAAATTTTACTAGTTGATCCCATACGTATAGTCATCTGCAATAGCCTGAATCTTCTCCCGGAGCAACGCCAAATCACTTCAATTTGTTCCCACGTCAATTTGGTACATTCGGTCATCCACCACGAAGGATAATGGTGAATTTGACTTCGTGCTGATTTTACTTAAACTTTTTTCTAAAAGTTCAAGGGGGTCTCCGAGGTCTGTGGGCCTAAATAGCAACCATAAAATATCATTCCCCCTTCAGAAGTAGTTGACGACACCATATTTGTCTCACTCCTTCCCTGGTTTAAGTCGGTTCACCAATACCAAAGGATGTTACCTGGTTGATAATCAAGTCTTTCTTTCTCACAATGCAACGCTCTTAAATTTCCTTGCTGCGGGTAACAAAGAAATACCCATAACTCAGATATGGGCATTTTTTTTTTCCTCCCTTTCCTTTTCCTTTTTTTCCCCAAAAAAACATGATTTTAAACGACATTTTTGGGAAAAAATGCCATATCTTGAGTTATAGTATTCTTGATACCCGCAGCAAGCACATTCTAAAGAGCACACCTTCTTTATATCCTGCAGAAAAAAAATGAACAATAGGAGGTTAGGGTTCACCAGAAAAAATTCAAAATGTAAAAAATATGAAAAACCCGGTATTTTGTGATTTTAACTTTACATTTACAATCTGAGAGTTGAAAAGCCTGTGGAAATGTCAAATGAAGACACATTCTTTGGGTTTTAACCAATTGTTAAATGTGACAACATATTGGAACATGATCTTAACATGTTCGTAACTCTTGATCTACACATGGAACCACCTTAAAAAGGTCTGAATGGAAATAGGCAAGACTGGTAAATACTTCAAGATCGTCAGATTCAGATCTTGGACAATCTAACTTTTTCATTGGTGAACAATATTTTCCAATAGATAACAATCATTTTGTGATGTCGCTCCACCAGACCCGCAGATTCAACAAGAGATATGTTTATAGGCCCCCCCCGGCATGGAGCCATACAGGCAACTGTCTCCATATACTGTGCTGTGTACAAACATTGACAAGATCATCTGCCAGCCTCTACCGTGTTTTGCTGCTATAGCTCATCAGAAACAACCAATATAATGGCTATTGCATCAGGTAGGTACCCATCAGTCAAATCAAGATCCCTACCTATCAATTATTTGCCTCATGGTAATCTACCTTTACATTCATAGTCTCAAGATTCTACCTTTGCATTCTTGTCCTCAAGATGCTTCCGTTACCTTTTCCCATTTGTGTCACAATTCAACATTCCCATTCATTGTCTCAAGATCCCTGCCTCTCTATTCATGGTCTCAATCCTCACCTTATTCATTATCTCAAGTTCTCAACCTTTCTGTTTGTGATCACCATTGATCCCCCTACCTTCCCCTTCATTATTTCCTCACACTCCCTCCCTAACTTTCCCATTCAGTTTTCACAATATACCTACTTATTCCATTCATTGTTGCGAGAATCCTTACCTGCTTCTTCTTTGTCTCAACATCAATAGCCTTTTCCAATCAGTGATCTCAATATCCCTACCTTAACTTTCATGAGCTAAATTCCACACCTTTAGATTCATTGTCCTCAAACTCACTAACTGTCCATTCAGGTCGCAACGATCCCTACCTTCCCATTCATTGTCTCAATGTCCCTAACTCCCTATTCATGGGTCCTCAAGATCCCTACCCTTACGATCGCCTACTACCTTACCATTCAATTGTTTCAAGATCCCTACCTATACCATTCATGTCTCAAGACTCCCTACCTTCCCATTCAGTTCTCGAATCCCTACCTCCATTCATGTTCTTCGAGATTCCCTACCTTCCCATTCATGTTCTCAAGATCCCGACCTTCCCATCATGTTCGCTTCGAGATCCCTACCTTTCCATTCATTTCTCAAATCCCTACCTTCCACTTCCCATTCATGTTCTCAATATCCCTACCTTCCCATTCTTCAGGGTCTCAAGATCCCTACCTTCCCATTCATGGTCTCAAATCCCTACCCTTTCCATTCATGGTCTCAAGATTCCCGTACCTTCCATTCAATTCTCGAATCCCCACCTTCCCATTCAATGGTCTCAAGATCCCTAGCCTTCCCATTATGTTCTCAAGATCCCTACCTTCCCATCATGTTCTCCAGAGATCCCGACCTTCCCATTCATGTTCTCAAGATCCCTACCTTCTTCCCCTTCATGGTCTCCAGATCCCTACCTTCCCATACTCGCTTTCTCGAGATCCCTACCTTCCGCCGTTCATGGTCTCAAGATCCCTAACCTTCCATTCATGTTTCGAGATCCCTACCTTTCCCATTCAGTCTTCACGATCCCTACCCTTCCCATTCAATGTTCTCGATATCCCTACCGTTCCCATTTCATGGTCTCAAGATCCCTACCTTACCCATTCATGTTCCTCGAGATCCCTAACCTTCCCATTCATGGTCTCAAGATCCCTACCTTTCCATTCATGGTCTCAAGATCCCTACCTTCCCATTCATGTTCTCAAGATCCCGTACCTTTCCCATTCTGTCTCAAGATCCCTACCTTCCCATTCATGTTCTCAAGATCCCTACCTTCCATTCATTGTCTCAAGATCCCTACCTTCCCATTCATGTTCTCAAGATCCCTACCTCCCATTCTGGTTCAAGAGCCCCTACCATTATCCCTTCATTGTCTCAAGTCCCTACCTACCTTCCCCCTGTTCATGTCCAGATCCCTACCTTCCCATCATGTCTCAAGATTCCCTACCTCCCATTCATGGTCTCAAGATCCCTACCTTTCCATTCATGGTTTCAGATCCCTACCTTAACCATTCATGGTTTCAAGATCCCTACCTTCCATTCATTTTCTCACGATCCCGACCTACATTCATGTTCTCAAGTCCCTACCTTCCGCATTCATGGTCTTCAAGAGCCTAAACTTCCCTTCATGTTCCTCCGAGATCCCTACATTCCACATTCATGTTCTCAAGATCCCTACCTTCCCATTCATGGTGTCAAGATCCACCTTCCCATTCATGGTCTCACGATCCCTACCTTCCCATTCCTGGTCTCGAGATCCCTACCTTCTTCCCTTCCATTTTCTCAAGATCCCTACCTTCCATTCATGGTCTCCAGATCCCTACCTTCCCATTCATGGTGTCAAGATCCACCTTCCGCATTCATGGCTCAAGATCCCAACCTTCCCATTCATGTTCCTCAAGATCCCTACCTTCCCATTCATGGTTCGCAATATCCTACCTTCCCTTCAATGGTCTCAAGATCCCTACCCTTCCCCTTCATGGTCTCAAGATCCCTACCTTCCCATTCATGGGCTCAAGACCCTACCCTTCCCATTCATGGTCTCAATCCCGACCTTCCCATTCATGGTCTCAAGATCCCTACCTTCACATTCATGGTTTCAAGACCCCTACCTTACCATTCATGGTTTCAGCAAGATCCCTACCTTTCCTTCATTTTCCTCAAGATCCCCTAACCTTACCAGTCATGTTCTCAAGATCCCCACCTTTCCCATTATTGTCTCAAGATCCTACCTCCCTTCATTGATTCTCGAGATCCCTACCTTCCATGTCAATGGTCTCAATATCCCTACCTTCCCATTCAATGGTCGCAAGATCCCTACCTTCCCATTCCTGGTCTCAAATTCCTACCTTCCCATTCATGTTTCTCAAGATCCCTACCTTCCCATTCATGGGTTTTCAAAGATCCCTACCTTACCATTCCATGTTCCTTCAAAATCCCTAACCTTCCCATTCATGTTTCGAGATCCCGACCTTCCCATTAGAATTGTCTCAAGATCCCTACCTTCCCTTCATGGTCTCAATATCCCTACCTTCCCATTCATGGTGTCAAGATCCAACTACTTCCCCATTCTGTTCTCGAATCCCTACCTTCCCATCATGTTGCTCAAGATCCCTACCTTCCCATCAGTTCCGAGATCCCTACCTCCTTTCCCATTCATGTCTCAAGATCCTACCTTCCCATCCATGGTCTCGTAGATCCCTACCTTCCCATTCATGTTCTCCGAGATCCCTACCTTCCCATTCCTGGTCCTAGAAGATCCCATAACCTTCCATTCATGGTCTCAAGAACCCTACCTTCCCATTCATGTTCTCAAGATCCCTACCTTACCATTCAAATGGTTGCAAGATCCCTACCTTACCATCATGGTTTCACAAGATCCCTAGACCTTTCCATTCAGTTCTCACTCAAATCCCTACCTTCCCCATTCATGGTTTCACTCAATACATCCTATCCCTTCCCATTCATGGTCTCTAGATCCCTACCTTCCCTTCAAATGGTCTCCAGATCCCTCTACCTTCCCATTCATGTTCTCAAGATCCCTACCTTCCCATTCATGGTCTCAAGATCCCTACCTTCCCATTCATGGTGTCAAGATCCAACCTCCCATTCATGGTCTCAAGATCCCCCTTTTCCCATCATGGTCTCAAGATCCCTACCTTCCCTCATGGTCTCAAGATCCCTAGACCTTCCCATTCATGGTCTCAAGATCGCCTTACCCCCTACCATTCATGGTTTCAAGATCCCTACCTTACCATTCATGGTTTCAAGATCCCCCCGACCTTTCCATTCATGGTCTCAATATCCCTACCTACCTTTCCATTCCTTGTCTCAAATCTCTACCTTTTCCCCTTCATGGTTCAAAGAAGCCATTCATGGTCTCAAGATTCATGGTCGCTCTCAAATCCCTACCATTCCCATTCATGGTCTCAAGAATCCCTTACTTCCCATTCATGGTTTCAAGATCCCTACCTTCCCATTCCTGGCATTGTCTCAAGATCCTTACCCTTACTCATTCATGTTGCAAAAGGTCCCTACCTTAATCCATTCATGGTTTCAAGATCCCCTACCTTTCTTCCAGTCATGTTCTCAAGATCCCTACCTTTCCATTATTGTCTCAAGAATCTCTACCGTTCCATTCATGGTCCTCAAGATCCCTACCTTTCCATTCATGGTCTCAAGATCCACCTTCCCATTCATGGTCTCAAGATCCCTACCTCCCCATCATTGCATCAGAATCCCACCTTCCCATGTCATGGTCTCAAGATCCCTACCTTGCAATTCACATTCTTAAGATCCCTAACTTCTTTCCATTCATTGTGTAGAGATCCTTACCACCTTCTATCATGGTCTCAACTTCTCTCTCTGTCTCTCTCTGCCTTTCGCCATCCTGGATCAAGTTTTATAAAAGAAATTTTCTTCGTTCTTTTCCTAAGAGATAGCTAGTTTGAATGACAAGATATTTTAATATTTTTATAGCTATGTATATGGTAATCATCCCCATCCCAGAACTGTTCCTGCAAACTGATGGCACTTAATAAACACCATGTAATGCAACTTACAGCAGCCAAATGGTTAGTAATCATTTCCGTCTTCCACTCCTTAACTCTTCTCCGCCTGCGGATGGTCGAGTGCACTCGACAGCATACATTATTTATTTTGTCAATTTTTGCATTTTTTGGTTAAAAACATTAAATAAATGTATTAATTTTCGTGTGCATATTCAAATTCACCTAAAAATGCATGAATGAGTCCCAAACAAGACCTAGTTTGTTTTTTTGGATTTTTTTTTAAAAGTTCTTTTTGTATGTATTTGTCTTTGCATTGAGTTACATTTGTTGACTTTTGTGTTGTAACTTATACACATTGCCCAGCAACGGAGAGATTTAGGAGATTCATTTCATTTAAAAATCTATAAAGGTAAGATCTTATTTCACAATAAATAGTAATTGCATTATTTTTGGATTATTTATGAATAGGAACAGAATTCTTTTTGGTGCTCTTCAACATACTGTTTTATTTATGAGTTACACTTTACCAAGAAAATCAAGTTTAAAATTCTTAAATGTATCAAACTAGCAGTTTGCTTAAATTACAATCAGATAGCTATCTATAATCAGTACTAAATAAACATGAGTTAATTGAAATCACAATAGTTCAAAATTTCAACATTTTATAATCAGAAAGGGCATAATGCCATAATAACACTTTTGTGCTATATTTGTCACACATTTTTTGTTGTAAATGATCCTGAAAGGGACATTTAATTGTTAAAAGATGGAGTTAAAAAAAAATGCTCTAAATTTATTCAGTGTAACAGTACTGATATTAATTCTAAAAAGCAGTATTTTTTTTTTTTTTTTTTTTTTTTTTTTTAATGTTTTCATTGTTTTTAGTTTGGCCTACTTGTGTAGGGCTGGAGCAATCAGACAGGGATGGCTGTTGATTGTAATTTAGGGTAAGTGAGATTTTCTTTCTACTTAACTTGATGCAAAGTCAAAAGCGTTGTTTCTTTATAATAGCTTCATAGTGTTCTTTTGTTTACAATAGCATGGTATTATAATGTTGATGTGAAATGATGTCCAATCATCGCATGCTGATAAATTTTCTCACACTCCCACTTTCCCATCATTTTTTTCATATACCTACCATTCCATTCATTGTTAGAGATCCTTACCACCTGCTTATTCATTGTCCTCGAACATCAATACTTTCCCAATCATGATGCTCAAGATCTCTACCTTAACTTTCATGAGCTAAATTCCACACTTTTAGATTCATTGTCTCCACTCTCTAACTTGCCCATCATGGTCCGCAATATACCTACCTTCCCATTCATGGTCTCAATGTCCCTAACTTCCTTTCATGGTCCTCAGATCCCTACCTTAACCATTCATTGTTTCAGATCCCTACCTTACCATTCATGTTCTCAAGATCCCTACCTTCCATTCATGGTCTCAAGATCCCTACCTTCCCATTCAAATGGTCTCAGATCCTACCTTACCATTCATGGGCTCAGATCCCCCCTACCTTCCCATTCATGGTCTCACGATCCCTACCTTCCCATTCATGTTCTCAGATCCTCTCCTTCGGCCATTCAGGGTCCTCAAGACCCTACCTTCCCATTCATGGTCTCCAAATCCCACCTCCCATTCATGGTCTCAAGACCCTACCTTACCATTCATGGTCTCCAGATCCCTACCTTCCATTCATTTTCTCAAGATCCCTACCTTACCATTCATGTTCTCAAAGATCCCCTACCTACCATTCATGTTCCTCAGAATCCCCACCTTCCCATTCAAGGTCTCAAGAGTCCCTATCACCTTCCCATGCATGTCCTCAATATCCCTACCTTCCATTCATGGTCTCAAGATCCTACCTTCCATTCATTTTCTCAAGATCCCTACCTTACCCAACTCATTTCTCAAGATCCCTACCTTCCCATTCATGGTCTCAAGATCCCTACCTTCCCATTCATGGTCTCAAGAGCCTACCTTACCATTCATGGGTCGCGAGATCCCTACCGTTAACCATTCATGGTCTCGAGAGCCCTACCTTACCATTCATGGTCTCAAGATCCCTACCTTACCATTCATGTCTCGAGATCCTACTTTACCATTCATGGTCTCAAGATCCATACCTTCCCATTCATGGTCGCAAGATCCCTCACCTTCCCATTCATGGTCTCAAGATCCCTACCTTACCATTCATGGTCCTCAAGATCCCTACCACCTTCCATTCATGGTCCTCAGATCCTACCTTCCCATTCATGGTCTCAAGATCCGTACCTTCCCATTGTCCTGGTCTCAAGATCCTACCTTCCATTCATGTTTTTCTCAATATTCAACCCTACCTTCCCATTCATGGTCTCAATCCCTACCTCCCATTCATGGTTTCAAGATCCCTACCTTCCCATTCATGTTCTCAAGATCCCTACCTTACCATTCATGGTCTCAAGATCCCTACCTTACCATTCATGTTCTCAAGATCCCTACCTTACCATTCATGGTCTCAAGATCCCTACCTCCCCATTCATTGTTTCTCAATGTCCCTAACTTCCTATTCATGGTCTCAAGATCCATACCTTCCCATTCATGGTCTAAAGATCCTACCTTACCATTCATGGTCTCAAGATCGCCTCCTTTCCATTCATGGTCTCAAGATCCCTACCTTCCCATTCATGTGTGCTCAAGATCCCTACATTCCCATTCATGGTCTCAAGATCCCTACCTTACCTTCATGGTCTCAAATCCATACCTTCCCATTCATGGTCGCAAGATCCCTACCTTCCATTCATGGTCTCAAGATCCCTACGCTTCCCATTCATGGCCTCAAGATCCCTACCTTCCATTCATGGTCTCAAGATCCCTACCTTACCATTCATGGTCTCAAGATCCCTACCTTCCATTCATTGTCCTCAGATCCCTACCTTCCCATTCATGGTCTCAAGATCCCTACCTTCCCTTCATTGTCTCAAGATCCCTACCTTCCATTCATGGTCTCAGATCCCTACCTTCCCATTCATTGTCTCACAGTTCATGGTCTCACAAGATCCCCTACCTGTACCCATTCATTGGTCTCAAGATCCCTCCCTTCCCATCATGGTCTCAAGATCCCTACCTTACCATTCATTGTCTCAAGATCCCTACCTTCCATTCATTGTCCTCAAGATCCCTACCTTCCCATTCATGGTCTCAATGTCCCTAACTTCCTATTCATGGTCTCAAGATCCCTACGCTTTTCCCATTCATGGTCTCAAATCCCTACCTTACCATTCCTGGTCTCAAGATCCCTACCTTCCATTCATTGTCTCAAGATCCCTACCTCCCATTCATGGTCTCAAGATCCCTACTTCCCCTTCATGGTCTCAAGATCCCTACCTTGCAATTCAATTCTTAAGATCCCTACTTTACCATTCATTGTTAGAGATCCTTACCTTCTTATTCATGGTCTCAACTTCTCTCTCTGCCTTTCCAATCTGATCAGTTTTTAAGAACTTTCTCTTTTGCCTAAGAGATTGCTAGTTCGAATGACAGGATTTTTAATTTTTTATAATAGCTATGTATAATGGTGAGAGCATCCCCAACTGGTCTGCAACTGATGGCACGTAATAACACCATAGTAATGCAACTACAGCAGCCAAATGGTGAGTAATCATGTCCGTCTCCTTAACTCTCTCCCTGCTGATGTCGAGTGGCACTCGACACATACATTATTTTTTTGTCAATTTTGGATTTTTTGGGTTAAAAACATTAAAAAATTATTTATTTTCGTGGGCATATTCAATTTCAGCCTAAAATGCATTGAAATGAGTCCAAACAAGACCTAGTCTGTTTTTTGGATTTTTTTTAGATGGTTTCCCAAATGACCTGTTGGCAAACTGTCTCAAATGTCTCTGACTTATGTGTTGTAACTTATACACAATTGCCCAGCACGGAGAGAGTTAGGAGATGTCAATCTCATTAAATCTATAAAGGTATGATCTTACCACAATAAAGAGTAAATAATGCATTATTTGGATTATTTATGATTACTTAGGACAGAATTCTTTTGGTGCTTCACATACTGGTGTATTTAATGAGTTACACTTTACAAGAAAATCAAGTTTAAAATTCTTAAATGTATCAAACTAGTGCTTAAATTACATCATATAGCTACCTATAATGCAGTACTAAATAAAACATGAGTTATTGAAATCACAATAAGTCAAAATTTTAACATTTTATAATCAGAAAGGTCATAAATGGCCATAATAACACTTTTGTGCTATATTTGTCACATTTTTTGTTGTAATGATCCTGAAAGTGACATTTAATTGTTAAAAGATCGAGTTAAAATGCTCTAAATTTATTCAGTGTAACAGTACTGATATAATTTCTAACAAAGCAGTATTTTCACATTTTGTATTGGTTTCATTGTTTTTAGTTTGGCCTACTTGTGTAGGGCTGGAGCAATCAGACCAGGAGATCCTGTGATTGTAATTAGGGTAAGTGGAGATTTTCTTTCTACTTGATCAAAGTCAAAAGCAGTTGTTTCTTATAATAGCTCATAGGTGTATTTGTTACAAATAGCAATGGTATTATAAATGTTGATGTGAATGATGTCAATCATCCAGGCATGATAAATAATTCAGCAGATTTAAATCTTGGTAACTGGATACTTATTTAATTTATTTAGTGGCAACATTTCACATTCTATCTGGGATGCACCCTCAGGCCAACTGATGTTCTGGTGATAAAAGTGCATTGACCGGTTATGAGTTGGTGACATCACCAGAAGTTGAACTGTCTTTTCACATCTCAACAGAAAGTGTGCACTTATGTGCTTGGGTTTTCTTCAGCCCATTTGCTTTTCCTGGGTTACTTGCTTATTTCTATGTACATATTTATATTTGACCATGTAATTTTATCTGCATGTGTAATGTATGTTGTGCATCATAATTTGCAAGTAATTCAAATAAATATTATTATTATTTTTGGCCATAACTTCAACAAACAAAGATGTTGTGATTTTGGACAAAGAACACAAATGGTTTGAGAGAGAGGTCAAGGAAGTAATTTATGTCAAATGTGAACAGCCATCAACGTCACAATTTTGTGGGGCTTACAATACCATCAAAAAATTTCTAAGTTTTCAAGCTGCAGGTGAATGAAGACGCAATGCAGGAAATTAATCTCTTGTTGAAGAATGCAAGCATTAATTAGGAGACTTGTATAGGAGATATCCGGGGGAATTGACTTACTCCTGTATTTCTAGTGGACAGGAGTATGGGTAAGATCTGGCCTGTAGACCACAGGTCAAGCACCCCCTGTTTGAAAGAATTTTAGTGAGCTTGATTATATGCTTGTGCATAGACTTATAGAAACAAATGGATTTAACTTGACTTGATTTCTTTTGCACCAGGGCATGCCTACTCTCGTGCGTATGTGCAAGAAAGACAGGTCTGTGGAGGAGAGAGTAGATGGAGCAGAAGTGTTGGCATATCTTATAGAAGAGGATGTGTCATTGCAAAGGACGGCTGCTATAACAGATCATCTTATTTTAACACTTGGAGCATTCTTGAAATACACACCAGACAGTTCACATAAAAAGGTAAGGGAGTACATATTGAGACGTAATGCATGAGGGTAAACAAATGTGGACATTTACTATAGTAGCTTTTAAATAAGGGGCAAGTGTACAATCTAATTAAACTACATACCTTCTCCTAGGCCTTAATGCTCAGCAAGCACTCATAGGCGAATTTGTTTTTCACTAAATGCCGAGCAGGCACTCGTAGGCACTTGCACAATTTTAAAAAAAAAGGATAGATGATGGTTGCAATATTTTTTACTTTCCCATAGCTATTCACAAATGTAAAATAATCAACACAGGATGTGATGGTCAGTGCATTGGATATGTATTTTGTTGTTGCTGTAATTGTTATTACATTGTATAACTCTTAATATCTACAAACAGCCAAATGAATGGGCACAGATGAGGCAATCATAGGCCAATTGGACTTTATTGAATTACGACCAGGCTGGTAATCTCCTCCTTCTCTCTCAGGATTTATAGGAGGAATATTTGCCTGGTTCTAACAATGACGCAGCTGAAAACTGACAGCTTTTTACTTAATATGTCTCTTATATTGAATGAATACGTTTGATTTGATTTATGCAGGAGCAATCAGAGCATCTTATTAATGAAATGAGGCAAGCTGCCTTCAAAGTGTATGCATCTTTAGGAGCAAATGAGGAAGATATCAGGAAGAGAGTAAGTAACAGCTATAATCGCTGTTATAATTTCTGAAACAAATGGCACGTGCATCTGTTGAATTGCGTTTGGATTCCCGTTGTCAAGCATTCGTCACACACTTCCGGGTTTACGCGCGCGTAGCCAGGATTGTTTCAGAATTACTGACGAAGAGTATAAGTGTGTTCACAGAGTTAATGTGTCAGTTTGATTAGGGTTACTTAATGCTGAGTTAAACAATGTGTCAGTTTGCTTAGGGTTACTTAATGCCAAATTAAACAATGTGTCAGTTTGATTAGGGTTACTTAATGCTAAGTTAAACAATGTGTCAGTTTGCTTAGGGATACTTAATGCCAAATTAAACAATGTGTTACTTAATGGTGATTGTGTCAGTTTCTTTAGGGTTACTTAATGGGATTGGATAAAATGTTTTAACAAGGCAGCTAGCTATGCAAATAAAAAAAAAAACCTTGTCTGGATTAAAAGCTGAACATGGGACATTCTTGTAGGCCATAAACACTAACAGCTCTATATATAAAACTACTATTGTTTTTCTATATTGATGCATTGTTTCAGATAATTGAGACAGAATCCTTAATGGATCAGATTGAGAAATATTTATCATCACCCACAGTAAAAGTCCAACTTGCAGCAGTCAGGTAAGTAAAACCATCTTAGTTGTTACCTAGAAATTAACGTTACATTTCCTGATCCTAGCACATTTATTTTTGTTCATGATTCACTAGATATCCTCAAAGGGTTATTTCGAAAATTACAGTTGATTCTGATGTTGCGAATTGTTGTTATGAGCGAAACAGTTGTATCGCACTGCCCCATAGGCCACTATGTTGTCATTTCTGTCCATTTACAGACAGAAAATACAAATTACAAATTTCTTCTAGAGTAGATCGAATTTGCACATAAGATTAGGCACACATACTATACTTAGGCCAAAAGTTCAGATGATATAAAAATCTCAATTTCTTTGAGGTAAATCATGGGGACAATGCTGTGTATCACAAAATGCCCCTTTAAGAACTTCTTGTTCCTTATAAGAATACAATTACAATCAGAAGGTGGTACATGTATATTTTCTCTGTTGACAGAAGACCACTTCAAATGGAAATCTGTTTTAATCAATCTGTAGCCTCACAAGCAATGTGATGCCGAAATCAAAAAATAACTATGAAATACGAACATATAAATATATGAAATATGAATTACAGTGATGTAATGTGTTAGAACATTCAGCTGATTTTCTCCAGTGGACCGCCATATAGTGTTTGACTACTAGTTTTTAGGCTTATCCAGAATTTAACAGAAAGAAACACTTTGATGTATGTCACAATATTGTAAATCTTAAATAGATGGTGTTGTTGGTTGTGATAAAATTGAACAAAGCTATGGTAAGATGTTTGCATATCCTTCAAGAGAGTCAGGCATGAGATTTCCCCTTATTTTAAGGCCTGCATAGTTGCAATACATAGCTTAAATACATGTCCAGCTCACATACTTTGTTGATTCATGTTGCAGGTGTTTACACAGTTTATCAAGGTCAGTACAACAGCTAAGGACAAGTTTTCAAGACCATGCTGTATGGAAACCCCTCATGAAGGTACATTGTTCTTCATAAACATAACCATAACCAAAAGTTGGAAGCCCTCAATTGTTTCACTAAAGTAACCAATTAGGATTTAAATAACCTATTCATGGTTTCAACAAGATGCTTGGAGACAAAACAGAGGTGTAATATGCTTTAGATAAAGGGTGAGAAACAGACTATTAGCGAATATAATAGTCGTCTGGAGGTGTGCTGAGCTTGCTAGTTTCTGACTATGTCGAGCTGCAGGCGAGACATGTCAGAAACTAGAAAGTGAAAACATACCTTCAGGCGACCATTATATTCTCAAATAGTCTGTTTTGAGCCGCTTATCTTGCATATACAGCGAGCAAAGAATTAAATGCGATTTTTTGGTCAAATTACCCAGTAACATTTTGGATACATATGTATAATTTTAACGTTAAAAGGACCTACAAAGATTCTAGGTTTGATTTGGAAGAGAGTAAACGGTTAGATTGTGCTTGTGAAAGAGAAAAGATTATATCTCACATGCAAAAATATGAAGTGCAGAGGAAGGGTTGAGTAGCCAGTTGTTTCCTTTAATACAAGCCTACATAGGTTCCAGGTTGTACTTCCTCTTAAAATTCCATTTATCATCACTTAACAAGGGAATGTCTAAAGAATCTGTCATCTGCCATTCTGGTTGTCAACCAACCCTCACATTCTTAGAGGTTTATGTGCAGGTAGTCAGAATTGTGTATCAGATTTAGTGAAGAATGAGGACCAGTAAATCAGATGATAACAATTTTGTGGATAGTTGTTATCTTAAGTCATCTTATGAAGTATGGTACACTATGCTTTGACTTATTTTTACAGCTTCTTCAGTCAGATCAGCAAGAAGAGCTCCTAACAGTAGCCTCATCAACACTTTGTAATCTCCTGTTAGAATTTTCACCTAGTAAAGAGGTAAGTGGGATGAGTAGATTACTTCTATTCCATGTTACATATGTGTGTTAGCAACAACAGATCAACATCAAAGTAAGGTCGTTGATACTTTTATAGCAAAATTTATTGTACTTAACAGGAGGTGGCGGCCAAGCCTCATTCATTATAGCAACTCACCAAAAATGTCAAAAGAAATTAGAGCAATACTGAGTGCAAACCAATTTGGGTGCTTTGATGTGGGTCGGTCATGGGTGTTCCCATGACCCACATATGACCTCGTCCTCGTTCGTTATTCATACAAAAAAAATTCAGAAATAACCCTTCCAGTTTTGGTTTTGGAATAAGAAAAATCATTACACTGAGCTGATTTCCTTTACACCAATGTTGACTGAAACATATGCATTTCCCTTCTGAGAAGTGGAATGCCCCAAAATACCTATTTTAGCACCCCTAAAAGAGAAAATGGTCCTGACCAGTGACCCCAGGTCACATCCTGTCGACCATTACTCTTCCTCAATTCCGTTTTGGCCGCCATACAAAACGGACGTGTGTTATCGCAGCTCTGTCAATAGCAGCCAAAATTATCTGAGATATTTGATACTGGACTGTTGTCGTCTCAAACAGAATACTCCTACTACTATACCATACTATCTGGATATATTATTGGATTATATTCTGGATTTATAACGCTCTACCTGGTCGGAAAAATAAGGAGATTTTTACGCCCGTCGGAGAGCTCTTTTTTTGTATCCTTTTCTTGCCGCCGTTGCGGTCATGTGAGTGTGTAGCAGTAAGTTAAAAAGGTAAACAACGGCAGCCATTGCCGCACGTGCCGCGTGCTGGATGCCTTTGACTATGTTTGAGTCTGTGTTTATTTTTAGCAGGACTGACTAGCACAATAAACTAGGCTAGATGTGTTATTATTTTATTATATGATTTGTGGTATATTTAATAAACGATGTCGAAACTGTGTTGAAAAATTTTCTTAACCGTGGGACTCAGTTACCGAATTTGGTTTTTGGGAGTCCCGACGGCGTACCGGGAGACTCCACGGCACGCTTTCCTTGTTAATTTTTCTTACGGTTTTGGTGCGCACGCTTGATCATCTAGCCAAATCACGCTAACCCCAAATGCGCACAATTGCGCACGCTTTGCCCCGCGTCCATCCATGGAATGGGACCCCCAGTCCTCTATGTGTCAAACCACAGGCAAGTGCACTCCAGCACCAAGACGTTGCTCACGGTCTGTAGCGGACTGTCGGCGTTCAATGGGCCGCAATTGAAACAGGGTAAGCCTCTCGTGTTGCGCCCACTGAGAAGGGGGGTGGTAGGCGCGCTCCGGTCCGGGGTTCATCAAGCAGACGCCCCTGTGCTCCGGGTGCTCCCGAAGGTGGAGTAGCTTCGGCTGTTCCGCGGAGCTAGCGGGGCGACTCGAGGTGTCTCTATAGCATGACACGGGCCAGCTGGCCCTAGGGGCTGATCCGGGCAGGATAGAGCGGTCTGCTCGCTGCCAATTCCCACGGGGAATTGGCGGCGGCAGTAGCGTTTCGGTAGTGGTGAAGTGGTGATGGTGATCCGGGTAGCGGGGTTAATCCATCACCGCTGTTGTCCGCACCTAGCGTGGTTACAGTTCCGGTGTCTTCGAGCACCCTGACCGCGACCTGGTTGGCAATCACTTAGGGGATTGTTACGGCAACCTGGGGCGTTGGCTTCGGGTCCCTTGCGCGGGACGCGAAGGTGTTGCCTCGCTCAACTTGACACCACACCGCGGGCTAGCCAGGCAGTGCCATATCAGCTGGCTCCGCCGCAGACCGGGCCTCCTTTCGGGGGTTTCAGCGTGGCGTGTGTGGTGCTCTGCTGGTTGGCCCTCGCTGACGCCCCAGCTGTGACTCGGTCGGCTCAGGCCTCTCATGAGGGTACGCCTGCTGTGGTTAAGGGTGCTGGGTATCCTGCAACCTGTTACCGCGGGGGGGGTCCGCCTTATGGCGGAGGGGTACCCCGGTGGGTGCCCCAGCCGCTGGCGGTTTCCGGCGGCGGCAGCCCCGTCATGGCATTGCCACTGCGGGGACACAGTACCCGCCGCAGCCGGCCTTCACAGGCTACGAGACGTCCTCGTACGTGGGCTTACCCACCCCCGTCGGGCTGACTTGCTGGGGTTGGTTGTTGAGGGACAGTTTGGTATAGTCTTCGACCGGGCTCCCGCTTGCAGGCACAGGTGAGGTCGGGGCTGGGCTGCTTCCGACCCGCTATTGAGTGGGTCGGTTTGCGCCGTGACTACAGCGGCTCGTCACCATTATGGGTGGTGACCATGCGGCGGTGGTACAGCCTGGTAACGGGCCTGGGCAGGCGTGTGACCCGTCCAATACCCTTACGGCTTAGCGTACATGGGACGTTGGTGTCGACCCCACGCTTCTCGGCGCGTACCTTCGTAAGGGTCGGGTTGGGTTGCAGTCGAGTTTGTGGCTACTGCGGCCCAGCCTATGAAGTGGGTCGGTCAGAGGGGGGCCTGGGCCGATGCCCAGGTTGCAGTACCTGGCCTGCCGCCTCCACCGGCTACTGACGCTCCGTCCTCTCAGGACTCCTACGAGCCGCAGACTTCCGATGTCTCGGAGGCAGCGGCTCTAGGAATGGGGGAGACTCTGACTCGGAGGAGACTCACAGGGTTGCCAGGTCGGCACAGCATTAACGTGAGGTCTGGAAAAAGCCGAGACATTAACCCCCGAGGGGATTGGTTCTGCCCTCAGGGGAGGCGGAATGCCCTATGTGTACTGCCAACCTCGTTAGGAGTCCCCCTCCTCTGTTTTATCTATTAGCTTTGTATATTACTTCCGAACAGCACACAGTTCTCCCCCCCCGACCGTTGGCTCGCAAGTAGAGGTCCCCTCTGTTTGGGGCTGTTCTGCCTTGATCAACAGAACCGACAGTAACATGTGTTCGCGACAATGGATGACCTTTTTCGGGACACCAATTCCAACCTAAATGAGGTGGCGAAGGCTACCGTCGTATTTACCGCTCTGTGATATTTTCACTTTACTTCTTGCATTTCCTACACGGGGCTGCCCCCCACAAACCCACGGTATCCGTATAACTTCCTTCCAGTGAGCTGGTGGGAGTTCGGAAGTTTACGCGACCTGTGAATGACTCCCTAACCCCTTTCGCGTCAGTCTACTTCTTTTCATTCTTACTTTCTCGACCCCCTGTGTCCACACTTGAGAGCGATGCGCCTCCTGGTGCGTGAGGAGTGACACGCTCAATTGCGGCTTCCCCATCCTCCCTCCGGAATGTGTCAGGCGTTGTCGCTCCAACCGAAGTGGTCTACTGGTGGAAGCGTTCCGGGGAGGTTCCTCAAAAAGGTTCTTCGTACCGGTGATGAAAACGTTCGCCACGTCGTTAGAAACTTCCGAGGAGATTTCAACTCCCTTCTTGAGGGACTCCATACCCAATCTAGGTCTCGCCCACGGAACTCAGGATCCTCGTTGGGCGAGGGTGCAGCTCCCTCCCCGGAGGCCTCTGATGCCTTGACCTTCCTAGCTTCGCTAGTGAGAGGCAGGACGGAGGATCTCAATGTCTCTGGCGCGAGAATGCTGTGCTTTACCCTACGCACCCTGAGCTCCGATCTCGCATCGGAGGTTTCCAAAACCAAGACGGGGGGTAGCGGGAGATGTCCTCTTAGGGGGCTCATTCAGTGACTCCTTGCTGCTCAGCGGAGGCGCGTAGATCAGGCAGGCGCTCAAGGAAGCTCAGCGCGAGATCTCGAGGGAGATCTTCGGCTATAAGAAGAAGAAGAAGCATTCTCGCTCATCTTCTTCTAGTCGTACCGCCAAGCAGGCGAAGCCGACCAAGGATCAGTCACCAAGAAGCCCGCAGAGCCCCGGCAAATTCTACTCAGAAGCCAGGGGCCAGACGAAGGCTCATCCCCCGCCCAAAAGCAAGCCGCCTGGGAAGGGGAAAGCAGTCTAAGTCCTGGGGCACGGCGGCCGCGGGGTCTATCCCTCGGGAGGGAGCCTTACCACCTCAGGTGGGCGGGCCGCTTGACTTCTTATGTGCGGGAATGGCCATTTCTCCGAACCTGGTGCTGAGTGTGGGGAATTGTGGAACGGGGGTATCAAATAGATTTACAGCGACACCCCGGCGACTTCACGGCCGAGACCCCACCCCCACTTCCGGGGGGGGAGCCAAAGATCAAAGTTTTTCTGGCAGAGGTCTCGGCCTTCTTGGCGAAGGCTGCCATCTCACCCGTCGATCCCCCGTTCGCCAAGGGGTTTTGGTCGACGTTTCTTGGCCCCAAAGAAGACCGGGGATTGCGTCCCATCCTGAACTTTGAAGCCCCTGAATCAGTTCATCAAGTTCAGGATGGAAACTATCGCGTCGATCCTGCGCTTTGAAGGGGAGCTGGGGGTCTTCTTTGGATCTGAAAGACGCCTAACTACACGTCCGTCGCACAATCAGACCGTCGCTGGCTCAGATTCCAAATCCAGGGCCAGTCTACGATCTTGGGGACGTGTCTCCCCCTTTCGACTCTCCACCTCTCCCAGGGTCTTCACGATGGTGACCCAGGAAGTGGGCGCCTTCCTCAGGTGTCAGGGGGGCAACCTCTGCATGTACCTGGACCACTGGCTAATCTACGGACCGTCGACCCAGGCGACGGCCCCGAGATGGTCGGTCGTACCATTCAGGTGGTGAAGAGGCTGGGTTTCATTGTCAACTTCGGACCAAAATCGCGCTAGCCCCTCTCAAAAGACCTTTGAGTAATCTGGGTGGCGGCCTCAGCTGCTTCCGGGCATTGCAGAGGAACCGGACGGCCAGAGAGCGGTGGAGGGTTTTTGTTTGTTTTTTTGTCATTTGACCGACGACGCCTTGCGGCAGTAGGCCCAGCCGAGACTGGCTCGCCGCTAGTGATGGCAGTCTCGTCGATCTGGTCCCGTATTGTCGCTTTCACATGGATGCTTGAACTGCACCTCGGGCGACATTACAGGCGATCAAGCACCCAGGACTCCCGTCTGATCCCCCTCAACTCGGGGATCCGGGGGCACCTGGCATGGTGGTCACACCGCCACATGACTCGGGAATTTCTTTCCCCGCGACTCCTGTCGATGTTGTAATCACGAAGGATGCGTCGAAGTCGGGTTGGGGAGGGGACCTAGACCTCCAGTACATCGGGGACGTTGTCCCAGACCGAGGCACGAGCCCATGTCAATCGCCTCGAGTTGTGGGGCAGTGGAACGGAACACACTAGCCCATTTGAGGCGATGGTGACCAACTCCAGGGTCCTGGTGCAGACGGGAACAACTCCAGGTAGTTGCCTTCATTCAACAAGCAGGGCGGACTCGGTCCCGGTCCCTGTTTCTCGATGCACTAAGCCTCATCGCGTGGTTGTCGGGAAAGGGCCATCACCCTGTCTATGCCCACATTACCGGACGATTTGTCAAGCGGCAGGACGACGGCCTCGGAGGGGATCCTGGACCGACGCGTCGGAAGGAACAACTCTATACGAGTTGTTACACCCATCGATCGACCTATGCCTTCATCTGAGCACCAGATCCCTCTGTATTGCCACCCCGGACTCAGACCCGGGGTGGTACGCAGAGAACGATCTGTCAATAGACTGGTCGGGGATCAAGGCACGCCTTCCCACAATTCCGAATTCTGCACATTGTATTTCGAAAATTGGGGAGGGGAGGCGTGCCGTGTCATTCCTCATAGCTCCCTTTTGACCAGAAACACCTGTGGTTCCGGCCAATGGTGGATCGCTAGAGCCGCTGCGTCTACCGATACGTCCGATCACTGCACTTCTGACGGAGGGGCGCCAGCCTGTCGATTAGAGGCATCTGGAGTTGACTGCGTGCATTGTCCGCAACGATCGACGAGACATGGTTTTCGTTCGAGGGCTGCCCGCTCATATCAGCGGGCAGAAGTAAAATCACCATGGACGCTTACTCCAAGGTCTCGGACCCTACCTTCGATGGTAGGTGAGCGACGAGAGGTGTCTACGACTCGGGCATCTGTAGCCGAGATCGCAGAACTTTCTCACCGATCGCTTCGATAGCAGACTTGAAACTTCAAACAGTCAGAAACCACAAGTCCGCTATCCTAGCGATCATAGAGGTTCGATGACGGAGCGACCATTATTAATGACGATGGCTCGAATCGTCCGATCTTCTAGAGGGGATGTTTAAACAACGACCTCCGGCCAGGAAGGTGGTCCACCCTGGGACCTTAATTCCGTCTTAGACTACTTGGTGAAGCCGCCATTCGAACGATGGCCGATGCATCACTAAAACATGTAACCATTAAGACAGTCTTCCTGCGCACTAGCCTCCGGGAGACGATGTTCAGAGATTAAAAACGTTTCTATATCGCATCGGTTTCTCCCGGGACAGGGTCACATTGTTCCTTAGGCAGGATTTTATGGCCAGACGAGTTCATTCATTCCGACACTCAACAATATCTTACCCCAAATTGCAAGTCATTCTTCGGTGCGGGAAGATAGCCTGTGGTGTCCTGTTCGAGCCCTCTTGAGTACTATAACGTAAATAAAACTGAACGCTCAGGGGCTCGAACGATTCTGGTTCTTACACACGCATCCCCCCACGCGGTGTCCGCGTCTAAGGCGACAATTTCTAGAGGGATACGCGCGTAAATTAATGATTCCAATGCCGGTGATTGGGGCTTCTCAAGCTCGAGCCCATTCTCGTGCGTAATATCACTTCGTCTTGGGGCCTATCACCGCCGGATCAGCATTGCGAAGACAATCTGCCGAGGCGGCGATGTCGTGGAGGGCTCCCACAAATGTCCGTGTGTGTGTACTACCGTAATTTAGAAGAAACTCCACAAGAGAACGTAGCGAGGGCTCCTCCTTGCAGAAACAACACTAATATCATCTGCACTATACATAAAGTCTCCAAACCGTTGCCGACGTGACGCTTGCCCTGGAGTATCCATATGTCAGGTGAGCTCTATGTCCCGATTTTATGTTATTTCCTCTTTCGGCATTAAACATATGTTTCTTATGTCGTAGGGATATGTCCTTGCCTTTGGTGCATTCTTTGACCGACGCTCTGAAACATTAGGTTCCTCCTACGACTGCTAGGTGATAGTAGGTGTTGATTGAAAATATGCATTCAACGGGGGTTAATCATAGTTTAAGTCCACATTGGTGTAAAGGAAATCAGCTCAGTTGTAATGATAGTCAAAAACACATTATGTTTTATAAATCAAATAACGCGGCCTGATTCCTTTCCAAGGTTGGACTTCCCGTTCCAGGCCCGGCCCACAACATGTAATGTTTTGTGCGTCCGTGGGGCTCTGGGCCAAAACGGAATTTTGAGGAAGAGTAATGGTCGACAGGTTGTGACCTGGGGCTGGGGTCACTGGTGAGGACCATTTTCTCTTTTAGGGTGCTAAATAGCTATTTTGGGGCAGTCCAACTTCTCAGAGGGAAATGCATATGTTTCAGTCAACATGGAGAAAGGAAATCAGGCCTCAGTAGTTATATGATTATAAAACATAATGTGTTTTTTGACTAATATTCTGCAAACATATAAAAAATTCAGAATTTTTCTAAGATTCGCTCTTTTACTGTTAAACCAATGGCTGAGTCTGAAATTGGATTTCTTGGCCGTCCTCCTGGTGCTAATATGCATTCATAACGTTTACTTGGGGTATTTTACACTGTCTCACTGTAAAAACATAATGACCGACCATTTGCTGCAGAGTGAAGGCTCTAACAAAACAAATGTATTAAAAAATAGCTTATTGTAAACAACTAATCAGTATTCTTAGGAATAGTCAAATACCTCCAAGCATTTGTGTATTTTCTGAAGAATAGAAGAGGAAAAGTGTCAAGTCCAACTGGTGTGTTTAGAAACAGCGCCCGTGATATAAATGACTTTGCTCTGTTAGGAATACAAAGGATTAATGCTCTGTACAGCACAGCTGTTAATTAAATGAATAAAAATTGAGGTGCTTGTACAAGGCATCCTAAATTACTTCATCATACTTGTACAATATTATTTTGAAAAAGTGCCCGCTGTCCATTTCAGTCTGGCAACAGCACATCCACATCATGAAAATCTTAAATAGCGTGGCTGTTTTAAAAATATCAATGAAATACTTTTTTACTTGTGAATATAATCCTCAAACTGTAATTGCTGGAAAAGTTTTTGTATATTTAAGTGGGGTGGACCTATATGCATTATTCTAACAGAATCTATGATGATGCGAAACTCAATTCAATGCACGCGAGGATCAAGTAAATGATTCAACCCGAGAAAGTAATTAGACAAGTATTATATAGAGGGTCTGAGAAACTGGTGAGCACATAATTAAATAAAGACAAAAAATACACAGTAGACGTGAGATGAATCATGTGACCATGCTACTTTGCTTATAACAGATATTAATTTTTTGAAGATTTGTTTACATTAAGACCGGAAGTTCCCCTTTAATGACCTTTGACCCCCATGCTGAGCACAACTTTGGTGAAGGGTCTCAAGCTGCTTCATATGCATGAGTCACATGACCATGGTACCTTGCAAATGACAGATATGAATTTTTGAACATTTTTCACATTAAGACCGGAAGTTCCCCCTTAATGACCTTTGACCTCCAATCTGTGTACACCCTATAGGGGCCTTGGGTCAGCGGCTCTTCTGAGCAAGTCTGGTGATTATAGCAATTGATTTGTGGAACAAGAAGGAATGTATAAAGTTCCGACGAATGTCCCTTTAATCGGCCCCACATGACCTTTGACCCCAATCTGTGTACACCCCATAGGGGTCTTGGTCAGTGGTTCTTCTGACAACATCTGGTGATCATAGCACTTATTCTGTGGCAGAAGAAGGCTTCTATAGAGTTCCGAAAATTTTTCAAAAGAATGCCCCTTTGATTGGCCCACATGACCTTTGACCCCAATCTGTGTACACCCTATAGGGACCTTGGGTCAGTGGTTCTTCTGACCAATTTTCGTGGCAATTGGATAAACCGTTTGGCACTAGTAGCATTTTGAAGAAAGTGGGAAACAAAGAAGACGAAGAAGAAAGAAGAATGCACACAAATACAGGACCTAGCCGTGCTACGCACACGGCTAGGTAATAATAATAATACAGTCCTGCTTATGAAGCACATTACACAATTAGGTCTCATTGTGCTGCAGAAACGCACTGTAAAAGGAATGAACACATACATGTTAACCACAAACAAAAAATATTTAAAGTACCATGGTAACAAGAATGAGAGATGAAATAACTTAGTTAAGGTTAAACAAGTAAGTTTTGACAGAGCATTTGAATTGGTCAAGTCTGTGAAATTTTTATTCCATAAGGAAGATTGTTCTATATAATCCTGTGTAAACCGGTATCATTGAAACTTTTACATATATTTTTTAGCATTCTTTTCGCTTGCAGCCCATTGTAGATGCCGGTGCGGTAGAACTTCTTTGTAAACTCACATCTAGTCCAAGCTCAGCACTGAGGCTGAATGGCATCTGGGGTCTAATGAACATGGCCTTCCAAGCTGAGCAGAAAATTAAGAGCAGTATTCTGGGTACTCTGGGTACAGATCAACTCTTCAGACTTCTCACAGACACAAATGTAGACATCTTGATGAAAACCTTGGGTTTGCTCAGGAATCTACTAAGCACAAAACCAGTAGGTATCAACTTTGAGAAAGTGACAGGGCTTGAAATTAGTGGTGGCAGGATGGTCTATAAGGAATGATTTCAAGCCAAATGGTGATTAAACAACAGCAGCAGGAAAAAATTGTATTTGAAGAAGAGAACAGTGGCCCTGGCGTATTACAAATCATTCATTGTGTTCTACGATTTTGTAGCATAGATACACTCGCAACTTCAATATTCAAAAATATATATTTGTTTGGTTTAATCCCACTGGATGAAACAACAGTTCATTGCAAGACATGTGAAGAAAAGAACTGGAAGAGCTAGACTTATTATTTTTATAATAATCAACTTTATTTGAACTTTGTTTTGTGAAATCAACACATTAATCTTTTAGTTTTAGTTTTTAAATTTTAATTAAATTCAACTGTGACCAAAAATGTTCGAGTAATTCAGTGAATCAATATGCACCGATTCTTCCATTATGCAATCATAAAGTGGCCAATAAACATCAAGTATTAAGACTCTAACAAATATTTCTGAATAATATTTTGAGTGTCAATATTAAAAACAATAAGATTGAGTCTTGTGATAAAGAAATAAGGTATTACAGTAGCTACTACACTTCTTATGGTCTGAATGTCTTGTCAACAATTCAGTTCAGTGAACCTTGAACAGCTCCTGTTCTATGAAATTTTGAGAAGCATTTTCATGTTTATTTTCTGTAATTTCAATGCACACTTTATTTTGAGAATGTTGTGAAGAACATCCCTACTTGGGACAAAATATCTGTTCTCTAGAGGCAGATAAGCTCGTGAAGTTGGGTTGGTCAGTCGAGGTGTTTTTCTTTCATGACACGCATTTATATATTAATCGGTTAAGTCTCTGTCTGCCCTTATTCTCGGAGATCACAGGTTGCACATTTCATGAATGAGTGTAATTGAGGCTTAGCCAGAACAAGTTTGTATTTGTGGGGGTACTACTAATCACAAAAGCCAGGTAATCGCAAAAAATGATTTTCAAACAAGTATTTTTAAAAATCTTCTTGCCCGGATTAAGAAAGCCAGGTTATCGCGAAAGCTGGGTGATCACCTAGTGCACTATAAACATGTACTATAATAACCCATACAGTATTTGTAAGTCAATTCTGTTTGAGACCATATTAGTGTTATGCTACTTTGATTCATGCTTTAAAATTGGGGAAGAAATGTTATTAACACTCTTCACTTTGGCATGTAATTCCAATTTTAGGACCAAATCAGATAGTTTTCTAAAATTTCCAAATTTGGGTCGGTATTCATTTGTGCACAAAGAAATTATTTGCTGCTTGTTAATTTTTTGGGTTGGTCAGGCCCATAGAACAAAGTTTCTTTTTTCATTGCCTAACACAACTTTATGCAGGTGCTGTAGTAACCTGTCATGAACTCGTTTTGATACTCCCTTGTATTGCTTTTGTTTATGGACGCAGCACATAGATACTATCATGAGCTCACACAGTAAGCAGATAATGACGGCAGTCATCATGATATTGGAAGATGACCATCCACCGGAAGTAAAAGAACAGGTAAGGAAAATGGAGGCTATCCTGTAATCTTGAGCACATTAGAGTAAAATGCAAATGGTGCGCCTGCAGGCGGAGTGCCTATCTCTCTGTCTTTGGCGTTTGGGCCAGACTCCCTCATATAATGTTGCTGTGGGGGGTTTGCCACTCCTCCCGCACAGTGAGTCTGTTTTGCATTCCCAGCATATGCTGGTACCCATTTATACTTATGCTTATGAGGCGAGCGCTGATCCAACTGCACCACATGTGCCCCACATTAGAGTAAAGAGTATGAAATCTCTCTCACATTTGATTGTTTTTTGTTTTTTTCCCAATTCTGTTAAGCTCTTAGAAATGTCATGGGAACACAGTGTTAGTGATGATCTCTGTACAATTCAAAGTTCTTGGAGTAGTTTTATCTGATATTGATGTAACATGTTTGTATTTTTCAGACATTGTGTATTCTTGCTAACATAGCTGATGGGAATTCAGCCAAAGATTTCATCATGTCAAATGAAGATATTTTAAAGAAAATCACATACTATATGGTAAGTTGCATCCTGTACTTAGTTCGGTCTCGAGTTTGAGGGTGCTGTGACTCTGTATTCACTTTAGCGTTTCGTTTGTTTCTTGTGCCGCCTTTATTCGTGTGCATAAATGCTGCAATTGAAAGGTCAGTGCATGCGTTTCTAGGGCGCAAAGCATAACGCGTGCAGTGACATCACCCTCAAACTTGAGATCGAACAGAGTATAGTGTAGTTATGAAATACATAGCACTATATAACAGGCCACATGAAGATTTATGCAGAGCTCTCATATTACTTTATTGTTAATGTGTTTGCAATTTGTTTTTAAGTTTAACCAGCTATGTAATGAATGGTTCATGTGTCTTAATTTTAAACCCACAGTTGTTTAAAAGGACTCATTTGGTATACTGGTTGGATAACCTTAATAGTTACAAAAAGAAGCCAGCTGTGATCCCACAACTTGCAATATAGGGTATCAAATTTAACCTAAGTGTCTGTAACTTTCAAATAGGGTGTCAAAATCAGCTTCCAAGTCTCAGATAGCGGTGTCATATGAGCAAAACTGTTTTGTGACCATTGTGTGGTTGTAGCTGGCTTTACAATCACAATTAACACATGTTGAAAAACTGACCTTGAGTCAGGGGAAAGTTCATTGTTAATGACATTGAAGATGTCCTGAAACAGGAAAAAAAGGGGCTACCATTTCATCTGTGTGACATAACTTGGATTATATGTGGTTTGTATAGGGTACTACTTAACCCATGTGTGGTCTTGAATGAGGTCACTTTCAGAACCTGTATAACAATGATAGTTACCTGTTACCCACCCTTTTGTACAAATTACCCCTGCTCAAAGTGTAAACTTTCAACAGTATTGACATTATTTTCTACTTGCATGTTACAGAGACATGAAAATGTGAGGTTACAAATCGCAGCTGTCTACTGCATTAACAACTTGGTGTGGAATGAGGAGGAAGGGGCTGGAGAAAGGAGAGCTAAGCTAAAAGAATATGGTGTGCAGAAACACCTTCAGTCACTGCTCAGTTCTAGTGATACAGTGCTCTTTGACAAGTAAGTGGAAATAAATATAGGCAAAATACTTTAAGGAAGCGGGGCATTTCTGATCCACAACCTCACCCCGACTTACCACAAACAAAAATGTGATATTTTTTTGATATCATCTGAACTGTTGGCTTAAGTCTAATCTTTGCTCTATGATCTACTTCAGAAGAAATTAATAACACAGTGGCCTATTAGTCTATAGTCAGCATATTTCATGGTCCCATGCACCCCCGTGTTAAAACTAAATTCTAACCATGATTTTTATAATCTGTACGGAATCTACTTAAAGAATTTTGATGTTACCAAAATCAAATATTGTCCACGGGGTCCGTTTGGTGGCCATCTGTAGAGTAAGAGGATTATTGTAACAAAGTGGTTCAATTTAGTTTGAAAATTCAAATATTCGTTCTCACCATAAGAATCAGAACATATAAAGTGTTGGTATATTTCTGGATGTTCATTCAGAGATATGGTGGAAAGGTGATAAAGGTCCTTGACCTCTGATTGAACATTGTTTCTGCCCTCAGCGAGAGCCCTCACATTAAACAAGCAAATTCTTACCCAAAATCCTATGAATGAACCCCTAAATGATACCTATCTGTGATTTAAGGTCAATCCTCATTCCTGAAAACTTCCTAGGTACGATTATCTAGTTGAGTGAGAATAGAGCCAAGTTTCAAAAAACACCTCATTAATATGATGGGTCCTATCAACTTAATGAAGCAAAGTAAACTGTTTTTGTGCTATCTTTTTTGCAGGGTGAAGACGGCATTACACAGCAGTTTTTCATCTTGAAATTGGCATCAATCAAATGACTTTTAATGCAGCTTGGTAAGAAGGACTGAATCCTGATTACAATTCAGCATCTTCAGTTAGCGTAGACATAAGGTGCCACTTGTTTTTACCAACTGTTCAGAAGCTATTTTATGACTTTATTTTAATTGTGGTGCCAAGTCTGGATAATCTTTTACACAACATGGATTTTCATTGCAAAGTTATTGAAGATGTTTGAAGATGTAACAAGTGCCAAATAGGGGTGGATGAAAGGCTGAAATATTACCTATGAACAAGATAAGAACCAACTGTGAAAATGTCTTTGGAAGGATATTCAAGATGAGGGGGAGGATCATCGAAAGATTAAAGTGAAATGTATGTACCTGGGTTAAATATTGTCAACACATTGTGCTCTCAAACCACACAACGAATAGGATGTAATACCGGTAAGAAAACAATAATTCAAGGAATTTGAATTTGTAGTTTGAGAGCACAGAGAGTGAGCATGTGATGTGGGACCACAACTACTTAGTATTGTTGCACTAAAAATAAAATTAACACCATAGAATGTATGTACCTACAAAAACACCCTAGAATGGATGTACTTGCAAAAACACCATAGAATGGATATACCTGCAAGAAAGGTATTTAAGACATTCCGTGGGATAGAAACTATTTATGGAGGGGTTTTCCAACTTCAAAGTGGAAGTGACCAAAACAAGTTTATATTGGGGCTTGGAGGAGAAGGAATGTCTGTGTTGTTCTGTGAGTGCAATATTCTGGAGTGATCCCATATCATAAGTTGAAAATGATATCTTTTACAATTGAATGTGTGCTATGTGGACAAAAGCATCAAGGATGAGAGATTTTATTGAATTGAATCAACAAAATGTATCAATATCACTACAAGATTTGTAAGGGGCAACTTCAAACGCTGTTGAGCTAAGGAAATTTTAAACAAATATTGGTTGATAGTTCATGGGCTTGTGGCTACAGATCAAAGTAATTGGATGCCCCAAGGTATACCAGTTGGAAGAAATAACTCGCTGTGCCCAGGTGAACCCACCTTGTGTACATACAGCATAGGTTAAATGTCCAATATACAGATGTACCAAGTTCAGTGGCCTTAGGGCAATATTTTATTGCTGTGTCGGGCATAATCCTTAAGACACTATGAGTTCAAAGTTGATAGTAGGAAACATTCAAGTGATGACAGTCCCTTTGTCAGTGCTTGGGACTCATCAAATCTCATATTGTTTCTGGATAGTTTTCTCTCCTGAGCAGGTAAGACTTACCAGTATTCATCAGTATACTTCACCTCCCAAGACTTTGAGATGTGCTGTTAAAATAGTCTCAATGTAACACTCAATGCCACTTAACTTGGTACTTTGTGGACTATATGCATAATGAAATTTAACTTAATTTGCTGAAATGAGGGTAGAAGACTTCTACTCTATACTTTAATCAGCACCAAATAGGTGGGCCTCTTCACGTTGTCAACTGATAGAAAGAAGTTTAGGCAGAGTACAGCACAACAGACATAAATGACCATTCATGTTTACCTCGTATGTAGCGTCGTACGCGATTGGCTCACATGACCATGTATAAACAAATGTTTATACATGGCTGCCGTGATGAATGCCGAAAGTGGTCAAAAATCTTGTAATTTCAGGCCGAATTTGATTTAATGATTTAATTTTGTAAGTAATAGTTAGCAGAAATTATGGTAAACATGAATGGGGTAAAGCCCTCGGGCATAAACATTCATACCCAGAATCCTATGAATGAAGCCCTATTTAGTTACATGATGCTTGCATTTGTTAGAATGCACGAGCATTGTCAGGAAATCCATTTACATGCAGATGAACAAAAGCAGAAAAAAACCCTGCCTAGGTTGTGCTGATCAAAGCATAACACAATGCAAAGGGTGGTTTAACCCAATCCCATTGTATCTTCTTTCACGTCTTAGTCCCGACACCATTGACGCAAGTTTGGACAGAGGAGTAGAGTTGAAAAATGTGTTATTTAACCAGCAGGATTTGTGTACTGAGTAATGAAGGGCAGTATAATCTTACTTTATCATATTCATGACTATACCAATCTCTAACATTATTGGAATTAGTATGAGGAAACAATGTGAATTACTTTTTTGAATGTCAGAACCTGTTTTGCCATGCTTTGTCTGTATTAAAACTAACATCTCTTGAAAGCACTGCAGAGCAAGTAAAGTATTTAGTGGGTTACATCACATTTCAATGATGTAAGATTTCCTTAGGATTGTTTCATTTATATAGTGGATTTTTCCACTGCCATGTAGCATAGTTCTCATGTTTGGCCCATTTTTGTTTTTTTAACCTGAGTGTATATATTTCACCTAAATCCTAACCCTTGTCCTTACTCTAAACCCTTAACCTAATGTTTATCCACAATTCTTACATTTAATTGTACTCACCCCCCGAGGGACCACTTGTATTCAAGGTGGATATGATGCGTGAACATGGACTTCCAAAATGCACCCTAAACAAGTATCTCCACCGACTAAAAAACATACCCTAAACAAGTATTTTGTCTGTTTTTGCTACACTAAAGAAGTATTTTTGTTACCATAAACAAGTAAGCAATGCATTGTGTCGTTAATATACCGTTATTATCTTGCTTTGCTTTTGATCTTTTTGATCTCTGCTTAATTTGAGTATTACATGCACATCACAATTTCAGGGTTTGGAAAAAACATACCCTTTTTTCTCCATTTTGCTGTTTTTGACACCCTAATCAATGTACGCGCGTACATCGTCTGTTGGTAAAAAGATACCCTTTTTACGCGTTTTCTTCACGCATCATAAAAAAAAAAAAAAAAAAAACCCCCCCCCCCCGGGACTCACCCCTCACTCTCACCCATAAATATAACCTGTTTTGCATAATTTGTACCCTAACTGTCACCCCTGACCCACACGTATACCCTCACCCCTAACCCTCATATGTAACCTTCACCCTAACCCTCACCCTTTACCCTCACCCTTTACCCTCACCCCGTACACAACATTTGTAACTTTCACCCCAAAACTTCACTCATAATCCTTGCCCTAAACCTCAACCATATCCTTACCTGTGTTATTATTCCTTACCCCGCTACCTAAATCTTTCCCTTACTGTTATCCCTCACCTTAACTGTTTTACCTACCCTGATAGGACAAAATGAGTTTGGATGAAACATGGCTCCCCATGTACAATACCCACAGCAGTGGCATGTAATTAAAGCAATAACAGCACAGTTTTTGAAGAGCACCCCCAATTTTCAAAATTTGATATTTTTGCAAAATTATGTTGGTAATTGTCTAGGAAACTATACCTGCAAACGAGAATGCTCAAAATGCGTTTTTATAATAAAATAAGCGATTTTTAAATTAGAATTGGGATCCCAGATTGTACTTAACGGCAGAGCTAGAAATGCTAAGTTTATGTCTGTCCATGATGAAATAGTGCCACCTCAAGAAAATGACCTCTAACTTGAGTTGCCTGAACCAATAAAACAACTAATGGATGAGCGTAGACACGTATATGGCGCTATTTCCCGGCTATTTCATATTGGAAGGCTGTTTCTAACAGCCGTTGAATTATTATCGGAGATATCCGATATTATTCTAATTACAAAATTCCTTCGTTTGCAACACATAGACATTTTCGAGCTTAACCATTCACAGGTATAGTTTGCTAGCCAGTTACCAATGCAACCATGTAAATATCTCAACATTTTTGGAAAATTGGGGGTGCTTTTCAAAAAAATGTGCTATTATTGCTTTAAGCAAGGTAAAAGTGGGCATCAAAACTATCTGGTTCAATGAAAACTGGAATGGCTCTTATACTTTGATCCAGAATCTCTTGGCCATAACTAAAAATAATGCTCGCACTCCTGCCAATCAGCACCATGATAATGCACAATGGTAATGTATATGGATGTTGCACACACAGTACATGTATGCATTCATATTTTGGCACAAAAACAGTCCTTGGGATTATCAAGGATGGCTCCCATTTAAATCCAATCAGGAGATACAAATTTGACACATAGGAAGTATAGAAAAAATGAATTTCTGCTCATTTCAACCTTTTTTTCTCTTCATCTGATTAAGTATCAGATTACTATTTCATTAGCTTTTATGTAAAGCTGAGTAAGATGGGCAGTGTTTGCCATGTTTTCAGTTAAAAAAAGTCAAGTGTTGAAGTTCAATTGTCCTCCAGTCAGCTTCAATTGCTCAGATATCACACAAATTCCTGGTATCCAAGAGCCACTTTTGGCTCACATTTTTCTTTCATAGCGACTCCTGTGGAGCCACATCAGACACAAAGTAGCTTATGGTTAGAAATACCCTTATCACCTCAATTTTGATGGTGATAGTAATAATTGTACTTGCACTAATTGTCCCCACCGAACTTAGTTCGGAATGGGGACTATTACATGGGCTCTGTCCTTATGTCCGTCCGTATGTCTGTGAGAAAAATGTTAACCCTGGAATTTCCATGATAAAAATGTTAACCCTATCTGTCCGGAGCTGAATTAAGGGGTGATCTGGTGCAGTTTAAGTTGTCACTTCTTAGTGATCGCAACATTCGGCGGGGACATATTTTACGCATCGCATAATTACAAGTTCGCCTTGTTTTACATTTCACAACTAAACTCAAAATATGATACATCATTTTGGTTTGAAGTGGCCCATATGATATGAAGTACTCCAACCTTTTTAACCTCAACAATTTTTAATTAACTTTACCATCTGTAATCAATCGATATTTATAGTTTAAATGTTATCATATATACATATTATATATGCAACAGTTAAGAGATGTTTAATACCTCAATGCACTGCAAAATTTGTGAAATAATATATAACCATTATGTATAGCAAGGGAAAATAGCTTTATTAATGTCAGAATAAAGATACAAAATTGGACACTTGGAATATTTTGGACATGTATGGAAACAGCCTAAAAAGTGGCTATGAAAAAGTTAATTGAATATAATGTCTTATACATTTATTTTTTGAAAGGTTGTCAAAGCTAAAAGAATTTAACATAGAGGATCATATTTTTCCAATCTGAGAGAATAGATATGTCCATTTTGTTCTTAACAACTAGTTTGTAAAAAGTGATGGCAATTATTAAAACCTTTTTTCTTTTCTTTTTTGACTACTTGAGAAGAGTGAATCAAAATATATTCTTGTCCTTACCACATAAAGCAATAGTAAATGGGGCCAGATTGCAAATTGTAGCTAGTTATTTTCATGTCATAACGTATATTTCTAATTGTTCCTTATGTTATATTGCATAGGTTGCTTGCTTTTTGTCCCCTGCAACAAAGTTGTAAGATGTAAGACGGACTATTATATCTGGAATCAAATCTGAGACGCGTCGCTAAAATGATGTGCGTTGACTGCGTATGCACAGCTGTGCTTGGCCCTAATAACAAGGCTCCTAGTAACGTAATACATTTGAGCGATTGGCCAATACAGCAGAGGTCAATTGTACTTTTGTTGCGTGCTACACTCGGCGCAAATACTCACTACGATCGACGCAGGGCGACGCGTCTCGGATTTGATTCCAGACATAATATGTGATTAGTCTGTCCAAGTGCGAGGTGGCCGAGCGGTCTAAGGTGCTGGACCGTTGGTGGGGTATAAGATCGATTGAGCGGCCCTGGTTCAAGCCCCCGATAGTCAGGTTTAGTATACTCAAATAGATCTCTGTAAGGTCGGAAATTGCATAGTCACACAGCATTTATGTAGTGTGTTATGGAATTCTCTGCTCCACCATTGCTTATAATGTGCAGGTATATGCAATGGGTGGCCGGCGCCCTCATGTTCGGAGATTCATGTAAAGCTGTTGGTCGTGTGTGTCAGTGGAATCACTCATGAGCATGTAAAAGTGCAATTCATCGAAGATAAGAGTAGGGGATCGTCCCCTGCGTTACCTGCACTCATCACTTAGGTACCAGCGTCCTCTAATGTGATGTGGGAAACCCGCTTTATGAGGTTTAAATTGATCAGAATCAGAAGTAGACTGAGTATAGGTGCTAAATATTAATCCATTTTACATGAAAAAAGGCAATGAGAGATGCACTTGCAACTTGTTAAGTTAAGTAGATTAAAGTTGATGGGTTTGGTGTATTTTGGGGGCACAGCTGCATATTAATGAGCTCATTGCATTGTTCTTTCACCTAGTTTTAAAACCACTTGTCGTTTACATGCAAGGCAGTGACAGATTTGCTTGAATCGGTTTAGGTTATAATACAAAGGATGGTTGTGGTGTGTATAGGTCAATCCGGCTAATCTGGAAATCTAGATATGACGTCACTCCTTTGTTATTTTTTGTACAGCGGCATGATAATGCCGTTTGACTAAGACCGGCCCCAAAACGGGTGTGCAAAATATAAACCAAACTTTGACAGCTAATTAAGGACCACAGAACTTATTGTCTTCACTTACCAATCTGATGCAAACAATTGGAAAACATTACAATGAAGTATTCAGTTCACATATTTTTAACCCTACAGTTTCAAATAATGCAGCAAAACAAATGAACTTATTTACCATCCGTGCATGTATTTTTCATTTTGGGGTGATGATTCGTTGTTGTTGTCAACGGCACGGAGAAGTGACGTATCCTCCGGAGAGTGATGCAGTGCTCTATAGTTTTCGTCACATTTGCATATTAAAGAACTTGTCTTACTGTTTAATCAGACCTGCTTGGGCATGGGAGAAAATACTACCGGTAAATCACTTTCTTTTTTTTTTACTTAAAGCGGGCACTGGCACATTTTCACAAAATATGAAATTTCTTCCAATTGCTATCAAAATGATAGTCTAGGCATTGGAGAACGATATATTTACACATAAAAATAACATACCCCAAAACAGATAGGGACATTGATCTGGGATTAAAGGATCCAGGTATTTGTAGGCCAATTTAGTGTTCCATTAAATTAATCAACAATGTGTATATTACATGAACATTTTGACTCGTATCGATGATATCTAAAACCACAAAGGTTATAGACCGGTCAAACAGTGTGCCTAGCGTGGGACAAAAATACGGCGTGTGTGTTCTGTGTTAAACGCCATTCGTCTCGTCTCTTGCTGAATTGACGTCGCCGGCGACGGTAAATTGAGCAAACATCGTTATGTTTTACCATAAGGAGCTGATTTCGGTCTTAATCATTTCGGGTGCGGGCTTTTGTATATACAAGCTTTAAACCATGCAAAAATATCGATTTGAAAATCTTGAGGGCACACTATTTTTCAAAGTGACCAGTTCTCTTTAAAGACAGTTTTTTGTGTCTTGCTTTTTCAAGTTGATTGAGTACATGGTAAGCATTCTAAATGTAAAACATGTAAAATAATATTTTTTTTTAAATGGGGACATATTTTTCTGGAAATATGCGGTGTCCTGAATTCCCTGGGTATTACATATGTCTTACGTGTTTATGATTTAAGAAATAAAGGGTAAGATATTCATGTTTTATGCAAGAAGAATGTGTCCGAGGGACCAAGTAAAAACATGAATAATGGGCGAGGCAATAAGCCGAGACCCATTATTCAAATGTTTTACTGCCGAGGACACAGTATTCGGCAAAACAATTACATCGCACCCTTTATTTCTAAAAAATGGCAATCTTACTACAAAATGAACAGTTTGCTTACGTCTTTACAGCGCGAGCCCTGTTTCCTCCGCGTAAAGGTTAACGCGTGCGCCTATAGTGATGTTGACACGCGCCGAAAAGAATATCCGCTTTGTATCACGCACTAGGGCATAATCGTGACCCATTATCGTAGAATAATGGGCAGTAACTAACCAATCAAAGAGCGCGCTTTTGAATAATGGGCAGTAAAGGTAATAGAATTAGAGAATAAAGATATGATTTTGTGAACCGGTACTCTCGTTACAAAAAATTGAAACTTCTAATGTCAATATTTTTGCGTGGATCTCCACTTAAAATAATGCCATCGCCTTGGTTTAAATTTGTCATAAAGAGAGTACCAGTTCTCAAAATCGTACTGTTCTCATTCTTAAACAGATTTTAGGTAATCGTTAACCTAATTCCATGATCCTTTGGCTGAAATACAATAAGAAAGGACTTCCACCAGCCAGTGAGAAAAAAATCGAACAACCCATTGAATGTAAAGAACATACCCAACGAGGCGCAACGTTGACAGGCGCACAGGAATGTAGTAAAATGCGGTATGATGCGAACGCATCAACCTCCTTATAAAATAACATCAATATGCGGCATGTAATGCCTGGTCTAAATTTGCAAATTGAAACCGATTAGGAACCAATGAAATTGTGTGGATTTGAAAAGCTGTTTAAGAAATCTTTTCATTATCCATTTTTTTTTAAATAGCTCTTCTAAAACAATTTCCCTCAAATCTTTTTCAGGGATATCGTAATTCTTACAAAGTAGAATAGATGTAGTACCAGTACCCAGGGGGTTAAAGGTCTCTTGATAGCCTTGAAGAATTAAGCTGAGATTTCAGCGATAAGAGAAAAATAATAAGTATTATTTAGTTGTATAATTTTGTAATGCTTGTTTGAGAAAATGAATTCTATGTAAATGATGAATTCTTGGGGTCACTCTATAATAAGGCCTAAAAAAAAAGTTTGTCTGCCGTAACAGGAAAAATATTTTTTTTTAAAGATGAACTTCACTTCACACTGTTTTACTCTAAAATGAATACAACATGCTAATAGCAAAGAAATTTTATTTTATTTGTTGTAGTTGTTTTGTTGTCTTGTTTTGATGTTTTTTCGTCTTTGTGTTGGTAAAAAAAAAAGAATTATTGAAAATCATGGATCAGTCGGCCATTTTTTCTTTTTTATTACTTGTGCTAATTTGCATAAAAAAATTTGGTCAGCAGGTTTTTCTAGGGCGGCCAGGTTACGGCAAACATTTTTTTTTTGCCTTAACTAAAAATTTTAGTAGATGATGCATATGGAAAATGGAATTGTGTGTACATATATTCTCTTATTTGTATTGAACTATTTATTATATTGGTGTCATCTTTTGTAATTAAATTCTGTTGCAGAACTGTAAATTATGTGCCATCAGTTTAAAATGTGTTGAATTTTTGGTTCATGATTGTGAAGCTTGATCAATTGTATTTTTTTAGATCGTGAGTGTAAAATAAATCAGATGATGCTATTTTGTGTGTCGCCTGCACTAGTGCAGGAAGGCACATACAAATTCAGTATGTCCATCTGTGTGTGTATTTTTCATGTCATCTGCACTAGTACAGGGAGGCACATACTAATCCAAATTCTGAATGTCTGTCTGTGTGTGTGTATGCATGTATATACAAGTTTTGCTCGTGCATGGACAACTTAACACCAAATACTTGAGTTCGATAATTCGGGCGCTATTATTGTTCATATCCCGATTGACCTCAGTGACCCATCTCAGCACAATAAAATTCAAGGATTCTGGGATGGGACACGGAGGTCAATCGGGATATGACATTGTTGTTGCTTATGTGGCACAGCAGTGCCTGAATTATCGAACTCGCTTATTGCCATCAAACTCAGATCATAGGTGCACCATAGAGACTTGCATGTTAAGGTAGGGTTTAAGGTCACATACCAAGGTCAAAGGTTAAGGAGTTAACCTTTAGAGAGTTAAGGAAAGGTGGATTGCTAATGGCGGGTCTCATACTTTATCGGCAGACATCTGCCGACGCTAGCCTTTCGAACGTGCTTTTCACGCAGCGCGTATGTTCCTGCATCTGGCGCGAAAAGCATGTTTGGAAGGCTAGCGTCGGCAGATGTCTGCCGATGAAGTATGAACCCACCTTAAAGCAGGCAACACCGGTGGTTCGAAAATGGCTCGTCGAGAAACACCTGCAGAATATTTGCAAATCTCAAAGGTGGAACACGTCTTGCCTCAAAATTATATCCACGGTAACCAATCAACAATTGGGCCCAGTAGTTGAATTTAGCTGCTCAGAGATTAATTTTTTTCCAAAAATTTTACAATTAGGCATTTCAGTGATAATATTCAGATTCAACCTACAAATAATGTTCAAATAAGTTTAATAAGCCTAGTTTTAGCTCAGTGGGTTTTGAAATGGCTTCGTAAATGACAGCAGATCATTTGAGATCTCAAAAAACACTTAACTGATAACCTATAGAGTGTTGAAAGGGTTAAGGCTATCTTGGTTTAAATCGATCAAAGGGCAAGTTCTTCTGGAATCGGCTGGAATCTTGATCTCAACACAAATATTAACCACATAGAGCCAAAATTTGTTTTAGGCAATTCCTGATTTTGTTCCTACCATCATTCAATGTGGCAACACTTGCAAATCCAATCTAGAATAGACCATTTGCACGATCCCCGAAAGGCATTGGATTGTGCCCATCTCCATCCGAGGAACTGTACCAGAGTTCATTTGTACAAAAAAATTGTTGTTAGTTTTTTTGTTTTTTTAAGTATTAAAATTTACTAATACAAAGACCTTTCATGTGACAGTAATCTTAAAAAATGTAGCAGAATATCCAAGGGAAAAAAAACAATTCAGGCACTGGTGTTGAAATCACCGAGCAAACGTGATATTTTCGATCGTACGTAACTGTTCCTATTGTCACACTGCGGACCGATTACACAACTATCGGCAACGTCCGAGGGTAAGGTTTATGTATGCTCTTACGCTCTTAAGACACTATCAGTGATTTGCGAAATCAGCAAATCGAAAAAAAAATCAAAATCAGATTAGTATGGAGTAAACAAGTTACAGGCGGATTTGGTCCTTTAACTAACCTGCAAATGAGAAGGACCCAGATAGCAACCTAATAAGACTAGAAGAATCGAAGATTTTTAGCCATTCTGTCCGACGGAAAACCTACTAAAACACGTATGAAATGGAGAATCCGTATTTTGGAAACACTGCGTTTTCTCCTTTCTTTCCATTTACACCTGGAAAGGTTAAACCTATGAGAAATTCTACAGGACAGATCCTTCACTTATTAGCTATTCCTGCAAAATTTCAAAAATTTTTCAAATCATGATAGTGTCTTGAACCGTACGATGTAGCCGGATTGAGGGATTGTATAAGTTCCCGCGCAAGAGGAAGATGGGACAAGTACGAGAATGCATTGTGGGGACGTGCACTGAGATATTTGAGTGTCTGAATAAAAGAGGAAGTGGCCCCACTAGGGATTTGAATGGGGACCCGTGGGATCCACAACAAGCATCTGAGACCATTAGACACTTCTACTTTATCCCTTTCCGGATATTCTGATAAAAAATGTAAATTTTGCATTAATCGGCAGAGGCTGCGTCAAGAATTCATTTGTTACACAGAATCTACAACTTCAGTATCTGTGAAAGGTAGCAGATATAATTGCCAGTCAAGACAAATTTGTATATTTCCCTTTTATTTTTCACTGTTCAACTGCCTTTGGATTAGCAGCATATCAATCGATCAAATCAAATTGATAAATTAACCAATTTTTAACACCAACTTAGCAGGAACTCCTTGCAAATCATTCAAGTCTATGTAACCTCAACACCAAAATGTTCAAAAATATGATCTTGTATTTTGTAGAATCTGCAACAAATTATTTTTCAAACATGTTAACTACTGTAATCACACAATAAAATGCTGAATTTCATACAATAAAATACTGAATTTCACCACCAAAACCCAGAAAATTTAACTCGTTATTTTTTACATTGAAAATAAAATTATTTAGTTAAACCAAACTATTTGCATTGAAAACATAATTGAATTAAAGTATTTTGATATTTTGACCAAGCAGATGCCCCGCCAGTAGAGCGAGCGCAGAAGCTCCGCCGGCGGAACGAGTGCAGTTGATCCACCAGCGGAGCGAGCGCAAAAGATCCACCAGCGGAGCAAGCGCAGAAGATCCACCAGCGGAGCGAGCGCAGAAGATCCACCAGCGGTGCGAGCGCAGAACATCCACCAGCGGAGCCAGCGCAGAACATCCACCAGCGGAGTACTCTCGCAGTATTTGTTATTAATACGATTGTATTGTTATTAATACGATATAGTTTTACTTGCTCGAGCGCAGATACTCTACCTGTGGATTTTCTGAGCTCGAGCGCAGGATTTTTCCCTCACTATATAGTGACGGAGGTGTATGTTTCCTGCGCTCGAGCGCAAACACTCCGCCGACGGATTTTCTGCGCTCGAGCGCAAACACTCCGACGGAATTTCTGCGCTCGAGCGCAGGATTTTTTCCATCACTATATAGTGACGGAGTTGTTTAGTGACGGAGGGTGGTTTCCTGCTCTCGGCGGCAGATGCTTCCGCTGACGGATTCTCTCTGCGCTCGAGCGGCAGAATATTTCCCTCGTATATAGTTTACGGATGTGTTTCCCTGCGCTCCGGCGCAGACACTCCGCCGACGTATTTTCTGCGCTCGAACGAACCTCCACTATCGGATGTTCTGCGGAGGAGCGCAGAAGCTCCAGTAGTGGATCACGTACATACATGGACTTTAATATAAAACTTTTACCGGTACAGTATTGGGAAAGTCATTGAGCCAGTTGAGAGCAGACGACCTTTGCAGGGGCCGATTTTCTCAATTTCGGTCCATAATTAATAACATCGTTTTGTTTTACTACCGTTGAAGTTTGGGCCATCAAATTTGGGGGGGGGGGGGACGATGGGTTTTTTTTGTAAGCTGAATCCGAATTTACTGTTTATTATTGCTGTCAAGAGCATGTTGTATGGATAATCAAAAGGGCAATTATCAAATCTCTAAAAAAGACAAGAGTTTTCCAGAGTCATCTATTCAGGCTGTGATTGATAACAACCACTTGAAAATCTGCCAATTTTTACGCATTTTTTGGAAAAAAGTACTGAAAATTTTCTTTGTGTTTCTGCAACTTTTAGTTATGTGTTTGGGGTACCCCGGGTTTCCATAGAGTCAAACAAGTTCATATTTCCTAATGTCTGGATGTTTACTGGTTATTGGAAACATGAAATTGACATTTTGAAGGGGTCGATTTTTGAATTATTGACACCCCCGGCCCACTGTGCAGCGTTTCGATAATTCCTGGCACAAGCTTGAAAAAGGTTCTTCACCATCAGTTACATGCAAGATGCAGGCGGAGTGCCAATCTCTCCATCTTTGGGCCAGACTCCCTCTATTTATAATTTTGCTGTGGGGGGTTCGCCACTACTCCCGCACAGCGAGTCCGTTTTGCATTCCCAGCATAAACCGTACCCATTTATACTCCTGGGTGGAGAGAGGCAAGCGAGGTAAAGTGCATTGCCAAAGTGCACAACACATTGGCGACAGCGGGGCTCGAACCCACAACCTAATGCTTATGAGGCGAGCGCTGATCCAACTGCACCACGTGCCCCCAGTGACATAGCAGCTGTACTTTTGCAGACAATCATCTACCCATGAAGGGGACGCCATTCAGTTTTATGTTGCGGGTTAAAGTCTCGTTCTATAATCACTGTCAGATTTTTTCAGGCAAAATTGGGGTACGCGCAGCATGATGTGCGCCAACCCGGAAGCACAAATAAGTTCTTAACAAGCGTCACACGATTTGTAATTGTTCGGGAGACTTGCGCGTATACCGCGATTTAATTTGCATAATACATTGCATGCGTTCAGCTTGCCCGAGAAATTCTGACAAGGATTATAGTCTTTATATTTATATTCTGATAAAAATTTTAGCAGCCAGGTCGCAAGGGCACATGTGGTCCAGTGGATATGACGGCCGACTCACGATCTGAAGGTTGCGGGTTCGAGCCCCGCTGCATCAACTCAACAATGGAGTAAACATTGAAGATAACAGAGCACAAGTTTTGCCCGCATTTGAATTTTGCGTGCAAATTGGACATCCAAAAAGGGTTGGCTGTTGCCCATTTTAATAGCTTTTCAATGTCCTCATATATTTCCAGCAAGATCAAATGTAAAACTTCACAGATATAAATCGAATCACTGTTCTACATCTGGAAAAGGCAAATATTGATGTTTTAACATCCTACATGAGTGTGAAACTGAACACATCACTGCTACACAGCATTATTATTGCATTGATCATTTTGAAGGACACAACTGTCCTATTCACAATTTACACCTGTTGAAAGCACTAATGTGAACAATTTGGGAGTCCTACTGAGGACAGCAGTTTTGTATAATACAAAACTGTTTTACTAGATTCCAGTTGATAGTGGAATAGCCTCTACTTTTTTGTAGGTGGAGGTATGAATTGAGGGGATTAGTATCTATCCGTGTATTTGTGGTATAATGAGCGCTATAGCCATGATAGCCAACCCTGAGCGGTTGGACCATTCACAGTCCCAATCAATAGTCAAATGCATAAACCCTATCACTGTAGAATGTTCAAAGAAAGCGCAAACTAAATCCAGGAATAGTTTCAGTGAAAGCAGGTGAAAGCTGATTTTATGAATAGTGAAGATAAAAGTTCTGCATTGTAACACACAGGTGACTGAAGCCTTCTCAAATTTATGATATGTTGTTGGTAGGCAATGTTTAAAACAATTTCTGGGGTAGCCACACTATGCATCACATAGTATAAATAAAATACAAAATATTTGGTCAAACACAATTTTGAATTGTAAATTTTCCCTCAATTAATTTCAATTACAGAACAATCATCCGCTTTGTAATATCAGTGCACCGTATCGAAAGCGAAGAGACCTACTATTTTATCCTCCATCATGGCTCCTACAGGCTACAGCTCAGATGTGCGGGCACTTGTCGTAAATATGAAGGCGTTTTTTGAAAAGGAGAAATATGAAAAGAGAAGTATCTGCATGGAAAATGTTATGGCACGTTTGGAACTTGCTACTAAAATACCATCATCATCACTGTACAAACTTCTGAAAGATAAAAAGAAGAAAAATGAAATAAAACATACCAGTTCACGTAAAATTGAAATTGACGACTTCGCCCATTATGGCACAGCATAGGCCTATATGGTACTTAACATGTTTAAGACACTGCAGAATCAGTATTGACTGGACGAACAGCGTAACTTTATTTATAGTTGGCCAGTTTCGTTCAAATCGATCTCTTTTGTATTGCGAGGAAGAAATCGAAGATTTTCTGGGTATTTCTGTCCCCTTTTTTGAGTAATGGACGAAGTCCAAACTCCGCCCATAACTCTACCATCAATTGGAATCTACTATAACTGTAGCGACAGGAAATATAATGGCTCTTCTAGTTGGGTAGAAGTAAATCATAAAAAGCTGGCTCCAATCCATATTAGATCAAGTTCAATGTTGATATGTTCAGATATTAAGACCGCCAATACTAAACAGTTCCGTGCTATAGTTCTCAGCTTTAAATTTACTAAGCATATTTGCAATTTTATCAGCCTAATTATTTTCATCCTTTTAATGCTAAATATAAGCTCAAAGTTACCTATGCAAGTGGTAAATTCCCTTCATTTAAAATTATAATCGGTATGGTTAACTCTCCTACTAACAGCTTGATTATTATCCGTCACAGATAAGTTGAAAAGATACACGCGATTTTATACTACTGTATCAGATCTAATTTTTATTATTTGATCTATGAATTTAGCATGCCTACATAGAATGCAAAATCAAGCTCATTTAACACAGTTGTGATCTGCCTGTTAGAGTGTTAATTGATGTAAACGTTTTCTCAATACATTCCAAGGTAGGGCAGCTGTTGGTTGACCCCTCATATCTTACTTTCTGCAGATATTAGAACTTCAGTGGACAGAATGTTAAAAGAGCTGGACTGGGTTAGACTTAACTGTAGATGGGAACACCAATTACTTTAACTTTCAAATGTCTCAGGCACATGGCTCCAACTTATATTTCTTCAAAGTTTGTTTCACTCATTCTACTCATTCAAAATGCACTAGAAGTCAATCTCATAATAGTTTGGTTGTTCCAACTTGGAAAACAACTTCTGGAAAAAAAAACCTTCCATTATAGAGCCACAACTTCATGGAACCAGCTTTCTCCTGATCTTCGTACCAGGTTTAATTCCATGAGTTTAAATGAATTTAAAAGTGCTATTGCCTTGTAATTGTTACTTTATAACTATCATGCCTTTGCATAATTTGATTTATTTTTTTATGTAATAGTATATTTAACCTGATTGTGTACACATTTCATCTTTGTAGATTAAGTTTATCAGGATCTCGTGGAAGATCAGTACTTGTATTGAAGGAATTTCCTGAATAAATAACGAATAAATAAATAACTTTGCTGCCTGGGTAAGCCTCGGATTCTCTGTAATTCCTCGATGTAGCAACCTCTCCTCTATTACTTTTGGCATTTTCCAGGCATGGGTTGTACATTTTACACAAGTTTCTGCAACTAGAACCAAAGAATACACAATAGTACAACAGATATTTTTTGAAAGTACTGAGATGTGTACATTTATTGTTGCCATATTAATTTGGTGGCACTCTAAATACAAGGCATTGATACCATTAAGGCAATTTTTTCTTAATACAGTAAATAGACAAATAAAACCATAAACCAATAGTAATTGTGAATAACTGAATGATGGATAGCAGCATTCGTAGTGTACCAATGATATAAATACTAATTGTCTTGTAATAAGTTGGTTTCATTCAATCCATTTATAATATTGTGGCTATTTTATTATCTATACATTTGTGCCCTTTGTTAATACAAATTTGGCAATATAGTTAGGATTATTTTAACACATGAAATTCCTTTCACAAATGGTGACAAGTACAGCAGGAAATTTTCGAGGAATTAAACATTTTATGCAGTAACTTTAGAATCACAATTTTAAAAGTCTGCGGAAATATTTTTACCCCATAGGGTTTAATGCGTAGCTTTTTAAAACTGATTTAAACAAACTGCAAAATAGTACTAAAATATCCTGCTATATATTATTGCATAATTTTATTTTTCGCAAATTTGGAAAGGCGAATAACAATGCGCAAAATATTGGAAATCACGAAAAAAAATTGTAGGTAAAAATAATAGCTTATATAATACTTTGTGCCTCATTTCATCAAACTGTACCCCCATATTCCTGGAACTAATTGTCGGAAAGAGTTTCATATGTACCCCCTCTTTGATTTTTGACAGGAAACAAATTCTTTTTAATTATGGCCTAACACTAACAAATACCCTAAACCTAAGGCCAAAAATAAAAAAAAAAAATTGTTTCTTGTAGAACTTCGAAGAGGGGTACATATGGAACTCTTGCCTAATTGTCAACATGACCTCTTGAGAGAAGTTACAGGAAAAACAGTAATTTTAACGTTTCCAAGTAATTTCTCTGCTTTAAAGGGATTAGCAGCGATAATGCAAGAGAATGGAAAAAATGTGGAAATGCATGTTTTTAACTTATAAATAAGGGATAAGTGTGTACAATTCTATATAACTGCTTTAATGTAGAAAACAACCACCAAATAGTGAAAAAAATAAGTATTTGGGGAAATGTGTCATACAGTTTCCCGCAAATAGACATACAGCGACGGCGTCTCAAAATCTGCACTAAACAGCTGATTGTGGTTTACACCAGTACATAATAAACAAAGGTCAATCACGTTTGTGTTTGAAGTCAAACTGTATTGATCATGGTGCACAATATCCCGTGGAAAATCTGTGATATTCACCGGGAAAGGCAAATTTCGAGCTCAAGTCGGAATTTTGATACGCACGTATAGAAATTACAGAATCGGATAAAAAGTACTGCCTTGTCTTTAATATACGGATTTCAAGCCAACCACTTGCAGGTTATGTTCACATATCCATGCCAGTAACAAAAATATAAAAATATGAATTTTGATGATTTTTTCGATGTTTCGGATTAGCAAATCGCTGCTAATCCCTTTAATTGAAAATATTTTTCAACATTTCCAAAACACATGAGTTGTACTGTTACCAGAAAATACTAAATGTGGATATTCACTGTTTAACCTTTCACAGTTGCTAAAATTCAGCAACCTTTTGATGACCTTTTTGTATTAAGTACATTTTTTTCACACTCATTTGGCATCAAAATGTTAAGCCACAAATGGTACCCACATATTGTACCCAAATATTGGGGGGGGAATTATTTGGCACATAAATGCACACATACCCTTTGCACATACTTCCATATCATGTGCTTTATTCCGTAGAATCTTCGTCAGGAATTCTGAAACAAATTCTGGATAAGCGTGCATAAACCCGAAAGTTTGTGACGAACGCTGACAAGACCAACGGGAATTCCAATATTTGAATTTCAACAGACGTTATTTGTTCAGAAATTATGACGGTGATTATAATGGATCAAACAGTAGGTTCAAAGGATATAATGCAGATGTTACGTCGATTGTATCAAAATCATATAAACAAGTGCAAAACCATACTTGGCCAAACCACTCAGTCCTAGGGACAAAGTGTTGTGTAGCTTGGAATAAAGGAATACAGATAAAAGTGGGTGGACCATAAGCAAACATGTTACTTTCACAGTGACATACTTCATTTGTTATTTTTAAGAAAGTTGTCCCAGTAGTTTAATTTAGCGCCAAAAATAAGGTTTTGTCTAGCTTCCTGTTCACATAGTTGTAAAAAATCAAATTTACAAATTTTTAAAAAAAGAAAAAACCTAAAAAATTAAAAAAAAAAAAAAAAAAAAAAATTTTACTAAAACAACAAAAACAAAAGTGATAAGGCTTTGGGTTTGAGCTACAAGAAGCTGAGACAAACTGTTTTTGTTTGGCCTTAGCAGAAAAAACTTACTCGTCCCCCCTGCATATGGGTCTGATTCTATATAATTCTGACTTGTCTCTAACACGGTCAGCTATTAAAATTGGATTACAAACAAATCTTAAAAAATCCTCTCAACACTGGTTTTGTTTTACAAGTTGGACAAGTTCAACCAATTAGGCACAATATTTGAATTTTGGTTTCAGTATCAGTCCAAGATATTTTGAAACACACACAAGAATATACAATGCAGAGTGCAAGGTTGTTATTATGCCAATAGACCTTTTCAAATAAACATCAAGTGCGGAGAGCAAACTACTATGTACGCAAGCGTCCTTATACACTCACATACATCCACAAGCACTTGCCGGGGACATGGATTATGCAACCGCAGATTACACAACCGGGAAATAGATATAAGTGCTGACCGCCAAAGTTGATGGGAGGCTGCTTTGGCCACCATGTTCGGGTAAAAACTTCAGTTTTTGATGAAAACGCTATCTTGCAACTCTTCCAAGAACAAGAGGCATGAGCTATGAAAGTGACTACCAGGGCATGTGGTCAATGTCAAGCCCTGTGGTAAGTACCATAATTTCTGCACTATATATGAACACTGTCATAAAACTGCCATCTTTCAAACACACACACTACACCAATCACATGAGGCTAACATAATGTGTCAAAGCTACGTGGACATCATTTTGACGGGAGAAATCGGCAAATTTGTCTTTCACTAAATGTGACACCAATTTGGGAAAAAACCTGTCGGAAATCCGAGTTGGTCGGTTTCGAAACGGCCTGCATTACTGGCTTTGTCTTTGTTTGAGGCTACCGCAACAGGTCAATGGGCAGCCAAATGAAGGTGCACATTACAATCCATTTTAGATAGAACACCATGTAATTTGCACTTCATGCTGCCCACTGGCAGCCCAGGTGACTTGTAACACACACAAAGAACTCTAAACTTACAGTTTAGTCTTGAACTGAACAGTGCGACATACAAACAGGTAGGATAGAAAGCCATCATGGTTTAAAGTTCCTAGCCAAGCGTGACTCAAACAAAGACTCTAAACTGACAGACAAGCCATTCTGGAACTAACCAAGTAAGACATACGACAGTTTTTTCAGATCCACAAATTTTTGCACAAAAATTCTCTAAGAAATTCTCTTTTTAAAAGATTCATTTGTTTGAATTGAGAAAAAACAATTAGTGAAGCATTAGTTCAAAGGAGACAAAATATATTGCTCCCCAACAATGCTTTTATCATCTAGTCAGTTGCAGTTTGTTAATGGGTACAACACTTTAGGAGATTGTTATTGCAGAAGGAAAACAGTTGTACGATTCTCGACCCCAATGGGTCAAAGAACAGACAGCCATTAGAGGTAATATGTGTACAAACTCACTGAGTGGAGGGCAGTGTGTCTTTTGAGCAAGTTTAGTGACACAGCAGTACAAATTTGGACAAAATGGGGTCAAAAATCACAAAAGAAGTCAACCTGTGGCACATCCTCTATGATTCTTGGGCCAGTGGTTCTTCTGACCAAGTATGACATAAAATTGGATTGATGGAGCCCACATTTTTTGGTCGAGACTATGAGTTGGCAAAGATTGGGCAAGACGCAGTCGAGCCCAATATTTTAAACTATTGCGAACCATTAAATATTGGGCAAAAAAAATCATCAAATTTTTATTAACCCCTAAACCCGGACCGGGTCGTTTTGCCGGCCGACTGCCCAATCCAATGCCAACGAAAGGCAAATCTATTTTTATTTTTAAGGCCCAAGAGATGCAACGAGAGCACAAGTTTGCGTTGCCTCCTATTGGCACTCGGCCGTTTTCCCGCACAGAATATAGTAGGGTAAAGTCAATAACGGCCCAGAGCCACGAACAAAACATCGCGTCATTTTAACGGAAGACGGCCCAAATGCAACGAAAAACATCGCGTCTAGTTTCCCGGAAGACGGCCCAGATGGCAACGAAAAAAAAACATCGACGCCATTACCGGAAAGACGTCCCAGATGCAACGAGGAAACATCGGTGCGACTGCAATAAAACAGAGTAAATAAATAAATAAATAATAACTAATGCATGCTTACTGCAACTGATCTGCATGGAATGAAATTTGTAGCTTATAAGTTCGCACAGTCGTGTGAGTGTCGTATTACGCTACATCATAGTCGTGCGTTGCGCTATTAAGCTACGTCATGCTCCGGTTTTAGTCATGAAACGTTTATTGGCATAATTAAAAAAAATAGCTTATCGAAAATGGTGGCTCTATCACCATCGATGAAGCGACCCCCATTTTTTTTTGTTATGGGCATGTGTACACAGTGTCAACACGCCCGATGAAAAGCATTGCGCCTTTGCGGGGAAAACCGGCCGAAATGCAGTGAAAAGCATCGCATCAGTTCCAGGTCACTACGGCCCAATGCAACGAAAACAATCGCGTCATTTTTCCGTTAAAGAACACCCAAATGCAACGAGGAAATCGCGTCATTTTCCGTAAAGCAGGCCCACAAATGCAACGAGGAACATCACTTCATTACCGTAAGAGACGGCCCAGGCAATGAGGGCCAATGCGATTCATTTGCGCCGATCAAAAAAATAGTGTTTGACGGAGAGAGCCAAACGAACAACATTTCCGACCGGGTACCACCCATTTGCGTTGGCTCTCTTGCCTCTCGGCCGTGTAGGGTAATGATCCGATATTTTGCCACACTTGGATCCATAAACAACATAGTGAAGTTAAATGCTTGACTTTGGTGTCATAGCAGGCAGCACAAAAAAAAAATAAGTTTTTAATGTTCGAGTAGTGTACAATAACTTGAGTAAACCTTGATGCCAGAATAAAAGAATGTATTGGATTCTAATCCTTGCAAGCTCATGAGGACTGACATGTTATTTTTTAGCCTTAAATGCAAGCAGGTGTAGAAACTAACAAGGGTTCCTTTATATTCACCACCCACTCACATCTTGCTAGCACCATATCACACTATCTTGCTTCTCTTCAGATCAAATCACAAAAAATCTACAGATAATTGGTGATATCAGCCATTCTTACGACAATTTATTAACATTACAAAAAAACTGCACTTATATAAGGCAATATGTTGTTTGTAAATAGCTGTTAGTAAGGCACTCAACGGTGATCATGTGCGAGTTATGGCACACGCTGGATCTAGGTAGGCTACATTACAAATCAATGCAATGCAGATCAATCAACCTATTTCTGGATTGCTAAAGGTCAACCACTATTACTGAAGAAATTATCACTTTTGGTCACATATGATATTAACTTTTTTGGCAAATTTTTATTCCCTAAGCTTACACCAACTTTGACAATGCACTTTGCTAGTTCAAATGAATTTTGAGGTCATTTAAGATTCACACCAGTAAATAACATGAGAAACAGGTAAGTCCAGCCCCCACTGCAAATGAGGTGGGTTTTTTGGTGACCCTCGCCTAAGTATACCCTAAAAACTGAGAGAAATGGCGAGATCTGGGTTGCAAATCATGGTTGCTATCAATATTAAGTATAAAATCTGTAGGAATATCAAAAAAAGGTGGTCACTGATATGTTATTTTGATCCGACAAACCAATTTTAACCGTATTGTTAGAGGGAACACCTGACTGAAAAAGTGCTCTGACCTCCAGGGCCCATGGTGCATGCAAGTCTTCACGGTCCAGTAGCTTGAAAATTTTGGGGATAACTACCCTAAATTCATGATTGATTGGGTAGGAGATATGATGATCTTCAAGCAGAATGTTAGCTTTAAGGTCTGAGATGTTCCATTGAGGAGAAAATGACGTTTTCATCTCGCCCATTTTGTACAGGAATGAATGGGACAAGTATTTACCGGTGTGAAACCTTAAGCATAGCTTTTTAATGACATTTCTGTAATGCAACAATTGTTCCAGCATGTCCAATCTACAGCCCAGCTGTTGGATCCCACGCAAATAGTTATGAAATACGCACAGAAAGTATTTCAAGGAATATCCAAAGCAGGTGTCAACAATTTTTATTTTGGTATTGTCATAATAAAAGACTTTCAAACAGCTGCGACAAATGACCATTTATGGCATGGGAACGGCCAGGTGTGCATGGACTCACCAACAAGCTATCAAATTTGGCATTGTCCTTGGGTGAGCTAGTTTAGTTGAATCACTGTCACCTTGTTTATTCCATGCTTTAATTGCTCTGTAATTGTATAACAGTTTTATACAACAGAAGCCTTTTGTTAACACTAACTTCCCAGTGAGGTCTGCAGGTTGCTGTACCATTATCCTCAAAATATCATCAAATGTGTTGTACAGTGTGAGTCAAAATGATTGTTCCCCAAATATCCTGATTTTTTCTTGTCAAACTGTGCAAGGTAGCTCTTAAAATTGTAAATACTTCAAAAGTACATTTAAATAGCGTTCACAGGAATTTTGAATTTTTCATTTTGGTTCAGGCAATCAATATCTGCACTCATTTAAATAAAGGCCCTCAGATATGCCTTTGTACCAGATTCTATTGATTTGGTTATTGAAGCGCAAATTTCAGGAGGGATACCTTATGTGTGCTTTACACACTCTGGTGGATAAATGGTAATAAAATGCCCCAATGAGTATAACACAGGCCAGTTATTAAGTTGGGATTAATGCAACAACAAGTGCAGTTATATTTTGACTGTTTAGAATTCTTCAAGGTTTGGAATGAACTCGTTTTTAACTATTAACTAAGGCAAAAGAAAAAGATATTGAAAAATGCACACCAAAACCAGGTTTCAATAAGTGATACACCTTATTTGGCTAAAGGTCAAAGGTCAGACTTTTTTTGAACAATTTTCTTTCATGATAAATATTAATAATTTTGTGCTTCACTGTGGTGAATAAATGCAACAAACAATAAAGTTTGTTGCCTATCTCGTTATTCTGGATCCTGGTTTGTGAATTACACTGTTAACATGTTTACTCATCTTCTATGGTTTACTGTACTAAATTTGTACACGCGGCATTTCGGGAGCCCTCTAAAAATGAGGCCATAACTTGAAAGTAAAATGCATGAATCTCTGGATTTTTGACATGGTGATTAAGAAGTAATTACTTGTTAATATAAAGTATATAATCTGTAGGAATATCAAAAAAAGGTGGTCACTGATATGTTATTTTGATCCGACAAACCAATTTTAACCGTATTGTTAGAGGGAACACCTGACTGAAAAAGTGCTCTGACCTCCAGGGCCCATGGTGCATGCAAGTCTTCACGGTCCAGTAGCTTGAAAATTTTGGGGATAACTACCCTAAATTCATGATTGATTGGGTAGGAGATATGATGATCTTCAAGCAGAATGTTAGCTTTAAGGTCTGAGATGTTCCATTGAGGAGAAAATGACGTTTTCATCTCGCCCATTTTGTACAGGAATGAATGGGACAAGTATTTACCGGTGTGAAACCTTAAGCATAGCTTTTTAATGACATTTCTGTAATGCAACAATTGTTCCAGCATGTCCAATCTACAGCCCAGCTGTTGGATCCCACGCAAATAGTTATGAAATACGCACAGAAAGTATTTCAAGGAATATCCAAAGCAGGTGTCAACAATTTTTATTTTGGTATTGTCATAATAAAAGACTTTCAAACAGCTGCGACAAATGACCATTTATGGCATGGGAACGGCCAGGTGTGCATGGACTCACCAACAAGCTATCAAATTTGGCATTGTCCTTGGGTGAGCTAGTTTAGTTGAATCACTGTCACCTTGTTTATTCCATGCTTTAATTGCTCTGTAATTGTATAACAGTTTTATACAACAGAAGCCTTTTGTTAACACTAACTTCCCAGTGAGGTCTGCAGGTTGCTGTACCATTATCCTCAAAATATCATCAAATGTGTTGTACAGTGTGAGTCAAAATGATTGTTCCCCAAATATCCTGATTTTTTCTTGTCAAACTGTGCAAGGTAGCTCTTAAAATTGTAAATACTTCAAAAGTACATTTAAATAGCGTTCACAGGAATTTTGAATTTTTCATTTTGGTTCAGGCAATCAATATCTGCACTCATTTAAATAAAGGCCCTCAGATATGCCTTTGTACCAGATTCTATTGATTTGGTTATTGAAGCGCAAATTTCAGGAGGGATACCTTATGTGTGCTTTACACACTCTGGTGGATAAATGGTAATAAAATGCCCCAATGAGTATAACACAGGCCAGTTATTAAGTTGGGATTAATGCAACAACAAGTGCAGTTATATTTTGACTGTTTAGAATTCTTCAAGGTTTGGAATGAACTCGTTTTTAACTATTAACTAAGGCAAAAGAAAAAGATATTGAAAAATGCACACCAAAACCAGGTTTCAATAAGTGATACACCTTATTTGGCTAAAGGTCAAAGGTCAGACTTTTTTTGAACAATTTTCTTTCATGATAAATATTAATAATTTTGTGCTTCACTGTGGTGAATAAATGCAACAAACAATAAAGTTTGTTGCCTATCTCGTTATTCTGGATCCTGGTTTGTGAATTACACTGTTAACATGTTTACTCATCTTCTATGGTTTACTGTACTAAATTTGTACACGCGGCATTTCGGGAGCCCTCTAAAAATGAGGCCATAACTTGAAAGTAAAATGCATGAATCTCTGGATTTTTGACATGGTGATTAAGAAGTAATTACTTGTTAATATAAAGTATATAATAATATTCTAAAAAGATTACAAATATTTTTAATATTTTTTTATTCATCGGGGAACAATCATTTTGACTCACACTGTATGACTTGGCAGACTCCTAACGGAGCATTTCAAAGTGGCTTCTTGGTCAAATACCCAGCAGAATTTGGCAGCAAATTTTTAGTAATGAACTGATGACCTCTATTTTGTCACATAGCACTTCGAGGAGGTCCACTTCTGAGCATCTCTAAGTTGCAAGGTTTCTACTAAAAAAATTCTTTGCTTTACCAGCATCTTGGAGCATCACATTCAGATACTGCGCAACATTTCCGGACATGGGTACATTACAGTTACGTTTAATTTCACAAATGCTTTAAGATGCACAATGAATCACATTGATCCAATAGAAATCAGTGCCAAATAATGCAGCTTTTCCCAACATTTTAACCGAATCTAATAGGTTGTTTGTATGATCTTCACTCCAATATTTTGGCTTAAGTTTATTGCAACATTTTTCAGAAAATTCTATTTGCACTTTTCATTAACCAAGATATGAATGAAGTCCCATGTACTACAGTCACCATCAAAATCCTTTAGTACATTTCAGACATGCGCCAAAACAGCGCACCATTCGGTCACATGCAGACGCAATGCACGCATTTAAAGATGCCCAAGTTTGCGGTTGAGGGATTTTGACAGCAACTTTAAATATTACAGATTTCTGAGACAGTCACATGGCAGACATAACAATCATTAAAATTTCCCATGTGACAACCATGAAAGTGAGATGCCATAATACACGTAGTGCTTCATTACAGCAATTCTTTTCACAGATTACAGAATTACCAATACATAACTAAGTAGGGCAAAATCAACAAATCTTAAAACTGATAATACAATACATACTCGTCATGCAAATTTTAAAGGAAAATGAACACTATTCATATGTGCCGCAACAAGATACATTAACTGAGGGATCTCAATACAAGTGGCTCTATGGGGATGTACTGCATGTCTCACTTTCAGCATCCTACAATATGACCCTTTTTATCTCAATTTTGGTACAAGTATGGGTCATTTTCCAAACTTTTCCATAAAATTGCACAAATTTTCTCAATCTGGAACCCAAATTTCCCACATCTACTAAAATTTTGGACAATTTTTTTGGGAAATGGTAAATTTGTGATAAATTTGACCCAAAATTTTAATCTCCGGTGTAAATGTAGGTCCAATTTCCAGTGAAAATTTGAGTAAATACAGGTCTTACTTCTGAATGTCCCTACCCAAACCAATAGGCTGCAATGGTGCTGCATACTCTTTGATACCTGCCTATGATCATGCCCTAATCAAAGTCAATTAATATTTGGCTTACACACCTTACACAAAAAACCCTTTCTTACTAAACCTCCCCAAAGATACCAGTGATTTGTGGGCACTCCAACCTGGGCACTACCACACACACCAGGACCTAGCCTAGGGACGGGATTGGCACGAATCAGTGCCATTCTCAGGGAGCACAATCCTATTGCCCAGAAAGTGCTCCGTACTACTGATGAATCCAGAATACTAATATTACCCATGGATAATTTTTGACCAATGGGAAAGTAAACTATATAACATCATGTGATGCAGTTTTAACCAATCAGACAACAATTATATAAAACCTGCATTGATGCATTATCACATTCCATGGCATTAAAGGCATGAGGTGATTATTAGGTGCTGTATCACCATTTTCAGTTATTTTGATACAACCACGAGGCTACATGACTCATGTAACTGCTAAACTTTGTTCAGTTTGAGCTAGTAGATGACCACTAATTACCGATTATGCTGCTGCTCATTCATCATATTCATATGTGATGTGTGATCATACAAAATGATTTCGGAAGTACGCAAATATTGAATTTTGTGAGATAACTGGACAAACATAGGAACAAAATGCTCCTTTGTTTTCCTCCTATTGTTTTGGCCACCCCTCAACTGATTCGTATCTTTGGAAGTAATATTGGTCCATTTTAATGGGATTTCATTCAGCAAAATGTAGCTTTTTAAAATGGTCGCATCGCGAACATGTTAAACAGTAAATTGAATCTGGACCTCGCCTTCAGCACTACCCCATTTTAGCTTGAATCGCTATCACATAAGTAACTTTGTGGCTACTAGACGGGCAGGCATGTTTCAAACTGCGCAACCTAAAACGCAATGACGGCACCCTCTAAATAAAGACAGACTGTATATATGTCGGAATTTACAGAGCGCAGTCATTCAACTATTATATACACCAACCTCTCCCACAATGTCGTACACTTCCTCAAATACTGAATTATATGAATAACCAGAAGTACATAAAGTAATATCCATATTTAAACCAAACTCTTTTCTTCCATTTACATCTATTTACACAATCATCAGGTTTAGGGATTTTTTTTACCTTTTTTTTTTTCAAAATAAAAACCCAATGCTTCAGAAAGTGAGGTATTAAGGAATGAACAAGGATTACTTAGGGTTTGTTACCAATTCTACACTAAATAACCTACGCTACACTCTAGAGGCTACGTATTAGTGCGACTGATCAGTGATCACTGACCCATGTTATCTGTGTGCCGATTCACAGTATCCCCATTCTTTATGCAAGTTTCAATGTTCTTAACGCAAGTTTAAATGTTAATATCATGGTTAAGTATATACATATTTTTGAAAGGATAAACAGACTTAGTGATAACTCATAAATAATGTAACCATTTACAATAACGAACTTAATATTCTCAAAATAACATTTTAAGTTAAAGGTAAGTAGTAACTGATACGACTAAACTGCGGATCAAGTCATGTAAGATCTCTACGTTTGTCGAAATAAACTACCAAAAATGGAACAAATTTCAGGAGAAAGTAAAATTACAGTACCTTCGCATGCTTTAATTGGAAGTCCAAAAACTACCATTCTTAGCAGGAGAGCTTCTTTCAAACTACATCTACAAAACAAATGTTTGATTTCAGCAGGACTTCTCCCCCCAACCTTCTAAGTTGGATGGATCAACCTCTGCTTATTAAAGTGCTGTATCATCATCGTAAACTAAATAAAACTTCTGTACAAAGAAAAGGTACAAGCTGATGTATATGTTTAACTATATAGTGAGCCATGCCGTTGCAATTGAGGTGAAAGTCCTATCAATACAACAAGAACTCTAACCAACAATTTATTTTTAATTTTTTTTTTAACATTTTCAACATATATTTCTTTCACATATTTTTAATAGCTCCATCCCTATATCCCCACACACGTTTATATTCAATACATTGAATCAATTGTTGATTTTGTGTTCACAATTTGAGGCACAAAAATACATTATTGTTGTTGACCACACACTTTGTTTTAAGTACAAGTTTACAATGTACGCAGGTTAGTTATAATACAAGGCTATATTCTTTACATACACACAAATGTGAGGTGTCGAGTTTCCTCAAGATTTTGGCCCACCTAGTAGAAGGAAACATTGGTGAAATATTCTTGCCAGCATTTTATTATCAAAAGATTTTATTTACAGAAATATACAAAGTGTTTAGGCTTCTGATATAATGTAAGTTGAAAAATAGAATTTGTGTATTTTGTTATATTCATTTTTATAAGAATTTTGAATAATGTACAGGTACATACATAAGGCTATTCAAATTGCCAATTTGATTTCACTAATACAGATGAACCATTAATATTGTTGCAGTAATTTTATGTGTAATAGCACTCAAAAACTTGCACCAACTATCAGGGCTCTTGATGCCCAAACAAAACACACTAAGCAGAGAGTTTATCAATCTCATACTTAATTGTAACATAGTATTGATTGACAAACATACAACAGTTACCATACTCAAGTGACTATGCATAAGCCAAGGTTTTCCACTAAATTTTCTTATCCAAGCATAATGCCTTGTGTGAACATGGGTTTATTTCACTATTTCCCATGTGCTCACGCATTATTTTTCTCATCAATCTTTCCGCTGTCAAAAACACATTGGCAATTTCAATAGCATATTCTCATATAACTTTGGTGCTTGCACATATTAAGGTCAGAATACAAGTCTGACCAAGAGGACTATTAATCTACTAGCCAAAGCAAGTAATGTGTTTCTAGAGAGATTCTAGCAATTATTCTTCAGAGCAAACGATCAAACTTAACCGATCACATTCCTTAAAAGTGCATACCAGCAAACAAACATCATCAAACTTTCTTACACCGAAAACAAAACAATAATATAGAAAAGTGTACAATGTTTAAAGTTCTACATTGTTAGCAGGAATTTTATTGAAAATTACAGAATGCGTAAAGATGGCAAAAATCATAGAGAACTTTTGTTACCTTACCCAGAAATACTGCCAAATTTCTTAAAATAAAACACTTTTAAAATGTACCAAAAGGTGCATTCCATATTTGTTTAATTTTCAATTAAGAATAATGGCATTATTTCTGCCCAAGCACTATTTTGATTGGTTACTCAGAGGGCCATCTCATGTTATGTCCTGTAATGAGCCAATTAGACAGACCGTATTATAGGTGGTAATTCAGAGGGGTTAAGAGCAATGTAGAGAAATTGATTCAAACAATGAGTGTAATTTAGATCCATGCACAAAAAGTTTGAAATAAAATACCTCTACAAAATTCAATTGTATAGATCATACAAAATGTGGCTTGTCAAAGGAAGTACAGTAGAAGAGATTTTCAACAAATCCCATAATGATTTGAAACTACTTGGTACCCTAGGTTGGTAAACATGAGTAGAAAATAATCTTTCCCTAGAGGCATCCACATTGGAAGGCTGAGCTTTCGACACTAGCAAATGCCATCATCAGAGCAAACTAAACAGTCATTTATGTTGCACCCTATATACACCAGTAAACAAAGGAGGAGAGAACAACAACTGATGATCAAAGGACACCCCAGTATGGACATAACATAAAAGCACTGTAACATCTTGGAATGGATGAGCAAAGTCGCATAAGTTCTCTACAAGTTCAGATAATGGAAAATAGCTTGCAAAGATTTGGTACGCTCTTACATACAAATCATCATTGCCATATCAAAAGTTACCGCTATCAAAGAAATGATAATACATAAAATTATTAAGCATGTGACAGAATTCTGTTAAACTATAATTATCAGTTTGATTTTTTTTTGCACAAATGCAACAATCAATTGGCCTACTTGACCAATAAGCAACTAAAATATTTTTAAAAATAGTGTTCACCAAACGTATGCGTCGTCTGCTGTTGTGGTTTTTGAATGGGGACAAAGGTCGTATGAGATTACCAAGGTCACATGAGGTCACCAACATGTGCGGTTCATACCCAAGGACCACGGTATCCAAGTGTCATGAAATGTGCTCACATATGTGGAAACAGTGGGCAATTATGTTTAGGGTTAACATTTGGGACAACATTAAGAGATAGACAAGATATGCGCACAGACACACAAGAAAAGCAGACGACACAATAACCTCAATCTTACAGCATCCTTTAAAGAAATAAACGTAACTTTAAATTCCTGTTCACATTCTCAAAATTTCAAAGTCTCAAATATTATTTCAAAATAGCCAAATAAAAAATAGAATATTAGCATTCATATTAAGCATAAGAAGAATATTCTTAATTAACAAAGGCGGCAACTAGGCCTACATATCTACAAGCCAAATACATTCAAATAGGGTATTATTTATTACTACAGCTACAGTCAAGTCATATAGAAAATATTAACAAAGTTGGTAGAAAAAAGTATGGAAAAATGATTTAAACTTGTCATACAGAAGTGAAAAAACTACACAGTATTACACTGGTGAACAGATTTGGCCCAGTTATAGTTGTAGAAAAGTGTGAAAAGTGTTCTAGAACAAAATAGAAAAGGTCAACATTGGAATGTTGGGAATGCATAGAGCTGAAAACTCTGCATGATATGTTTGAGTAATTTCTGTGAACTCAAGGCTGAGATAATTGCTGAGATAATGACATCAAAGATGGATTTTTTTTTTTTTCCAGGTAAAATGAAAGTTGACTAATACATGGAATATTGAATTCAAAACTAATAGTTCCAAGCAAAAACTGAATGTGTTTGTTCTGGAGGAAAAAATAAGAGGGAGACAAAAGCCTTCTGGTTTCCACAATATCTAAAACAGCTCCTGGTTTATTAGAAAAATGTCGCCATTAATTGGAAATGAATTTCATTTTTTTGTTTTGTTTTTAATTTTCTTTGTAAAAGTTGGAAAAGGTTATGTGAAATTTGCGATGCGTAAAATATGTGCCCGCCGAATATCGCGATCACTAAGTGATGACTAGAACTGTACCATCCAACCCTTAATTTTTGCCACCACTAGCTCACCAAAAAATAATTTGAAAAAATTGTGACTTTTTGGAGGGGGGGGGGGGGGGGGGGGGGGGGGGGGGGGGGGGGGGGTGTGAAGTAACTCGAAAAATCTTAAAGTTCATCGTGCAAAAATCCCTGAAAATTCACAATGTAGTAAAAATAAATACTTTTTCAATTTGGCAACACTATTTTTGAAAAAATCATAGTTGACCACATTTTAAATTGGGACACCAAACGAGGTCTATAAATGGGCGAACACCGACTTTTACATATTTCCACACTTGTCAAGAAATGTAACAGGCTGGCAACCCAAAAGACTGACCCTGTGTACGAACCAAAACTAAAGAATACTTTAAATGAACATGGGTACTACGTATGTTAATACCTTTGTTGTAGTATACTTCCCCCACCTAGCATTACGTGATATTTGCATATTAATTGCTCTTTGCATATTAATTTGGCCCGAAATACGCCCAAAATCTACAATCAGGTTCAGAACTTCTCAGCCCACTTCCTTCCACCACGTTTTACATCACTATACAGAACTCCAGAACACTTGTACACAAGCCTTGCGGGAATTTCATAAATGTATCAAATTAGATACTTACTAAGCCTTTTTACACCAAATCTACTAAGTAAGGTCGAGAACCTCATCAACCCGCTTCTTTCCACCAAGTTATATCATCGTAGCCCTCACGGAACTCCAGATAATCGTACACAATATGGTCACTATGTTTGAACATTTGCTGTGCAATATGGACTTTTTTGGGCTTGACCTTTTCCCCACCCCCTGACAGACCCAGGGGAGGACCCTGGGGTAATGAATAACATGGGTAGTAGGGGCTTTCCCTCTACAATATACCAAGTTTGGCTACTCTAGCTCATCCAGAAAAAAAATTTTTTTAATTTTTTTAATTTTTTTAACATTTTTTATCACGGACAAATACGGACATAAATACCGGACATACTACTGACGGACATACGGCCTGAGCGCATTTTTATAGTCACGCCTCCCGAACTACGTTCGGCGGTGACTAAAATTGGACTATTCCAATTTTAATCCCCTCTTTTAGGTCTAAAGTGACATCTGCTGGTGGTTTGAAAGAGCCTTCCCTGAAGACTGCCCCTGAATTTTTGTGACCAGGAGCTCCTTGCAACTTTACCCATGACCAGGTTTCTCGCTTTGTTCAGCGTAAAATTACCATATGAGCAGAGTAGTTGACAAAGAAAGATACAGGACAATGATGTTCCCTAAGTTAGAATAGAGAGACAAAATTCATGCCATATCGTTGTTTTTTTAAATCAAGTCCAATTAAAACTTCAAAAAATGTTTTGCTTCTGATGCAAGTACAATATTTTATATCCAAGCAACTAGCATTCCCACCATCACCATCGTCTTCAACCCCGTGGTGATTCCAAGTTGGATTAGAAAATACAAAAAAAAAAAATTCCCCCCAAAAAACATTTACTTTGACTAAATAATATGACCTATGATGCAAGTTACAATTGGCACAATAGCACTATGGATAAAGGTGATTCCCTGTTGTCCGTTGAAAGCATAGGTTTTCAGGCTGAGGTGAATTTTAGTGAGGTTATCATTTATAGATCTGTACATGAATAGCAGAACAATTTTAAACACCATAGGCAGTGATCCTACTGGTTCAGAAAATCAACCATAATTTGTTTTTTATATAACACACTTGTGAAACGCAGGAATGTTTGCCACAGGAACAGCACACGCCACTGATTTAAAATATTTTGTGTCAATATTTATTAGAAGAAAATATATGGTACTCTCCCACTCTCCCAAATAATATCCCCACTTGATATAATTTCTATTATACAATAATGAATCTTTTCCTTTTTCACAAGTAATTGTACAGGGTGTGTTATGGTATTAATATAATGTTCAATTCCTGTGTACTTTCTGCACAACCAAAGTACGGAAGACTTCCTATACATTAGTTTGCAGAAAAATACAAATTCGGAAACCAAGTACCATAACTCACGCCCCCTATTTGGCGTCGTCTTCAATGATTAATGTTCCACAGTTGTTTCATCACCAGATGCTACAATTCCATTCATAGCACTCACCTCCTTCACTACTTCCGTTGGGACTTTCTGTCGCTCTTTGCGCTCCCGTGGTTTGCGCTGTGGTAGAGCTTCATCCACGCTGTCTTTCACCGGGTCCAAGGGTGAAACCTCTTTGCTACCGTTTAAACTTCCGTTCATTACCGGCTTATCACTAGATTGGTTACTATGTACATCTTTGAGTGGTTTATCTTCAACATGGATTTCACCATTAGGTATACCATTACTCTTACTTTATCAGGCTCTGTCTCTCCTATGTGGTTACAGGCAGCATCCGTTTCTGTTTCAGCTACTTTTGGTCCATTTGGGGTAACATTCAGTTCTTTGGGCCTTTCTGGCTTTGAACTTGAGTCTACATGTTTGTCGGCCCTGCCAGCATCATTCTCATCATGCACTTCTTTGGTTTCCGGCACAGACTCTGTCGTGCCATTAACGAGAGATTCATGTTTAGCATTGTCATTTTTAGAATCAGTTGAAGACTTTGGTTTGGAATCTTCTACATCTACTTTAGAGTCTTTGCTATCACTGGGCATAGGCTGTGAGTCTCTATTCCCAGATTCGGCATTATTTTCCTCTGGCACGGTATCTTTGTTTTCGCTATCTGCTCCGTTATCTTGGTTGTGTCGTCTGCGGTACTGCTCACGCCTACGTTGATTGCGGTTTTTCTTTGGGCTACCATCAGGTGATTCTTCACCCTTACCTGTACTGCTAGAAGAGGACAACCGCTCTCTATCTTGCTCTCTGCGATTTTGAGGACCCTGGTCTTTTCCGCGGTTGGACGTCCTTGTTCACGATTTGGCCCACCACGATTCCTACGTCCCTGTCCCTGGCCACGATTTGATTGCTCTCTGTTGTCTTGACTTTGTTGATCTTTCGGGCCATCTTGATTCCTTTGCCCTTGATTTCCTTGACCACGTCTGTCATTTCCGGCGCGTCCCTGACTTCTACTTCTATCATTGCGTGGTCTTCTGGGTCCACCACGACTCTATCAATAAGAAATAAAAAATATTGGATTGCTTATCGTGTTGAATTCTGAAATTTTAAGATGATATGGATGCAAAGCTATTTTAACTTTCACCGGGGGTTTTGTTATACAATGGAGGATCATGCAGGCGTTTTTGGCTCAATTTCTATACCAACAAGGCGACCTCGGATTTCCGCGATGCGTAAAATATATCCCCGCCGAATGTTTGCGATCACTAACATGTGATAAATGCAACTTCAACACCCTACCCCCCTCCCCAATACCCCCGCAACACTCCACCCCCTCCCCAACACCCCACAAAACCCCACGCCCAACTCCCACCACCCCACAACTCCCCAACCCCCACCCTCATCCCAACACACTCCCCACACACCCCACCCCCCTTCCTTAACACCCCTCATACCCCAACCCTACCCCGAATAAATACCCACCCCTCAACCGCGCCATCCCCTCCCCAAACCCCCCGCAACCCCTCATCGCTCCGCACCCTCATGCCAACCCTCCCAACCCCCTCCCCCACACCCCGCAACACTCCCACCCGCCTCCCAACACATGCACACCCACCCCCCTCCCAAACACTAATCAGGGTCAAGAACTCTTCAGTTCGCTTCCTTCCATCCAACCAGTTACCTCATTATATAATAAAACGGCCTTACGGAATCCAAAAACTTGTAAACCGTCCTTGCAGGAAATTCTCACAAATTAGTCAAATTAGATCTTAATTATCATATTTACGCCAACAATCTAATCAGATCAGGTCGAGAAGTCGCCCACCCTGCTTCTTTCCACCAAGTTACTCATATGGCGCCCTTACAGACCCTCAGATAATGTAATACAACATGGGTTAACCATTTTTGTCACAGACGGACTGACGAACGACGGACGACGACGGACGCTGCTCATTTCATCATAGTCCGTTCCGAACTCGGTTCGGCTGGAACATAAGCCAAAAGTTTAAAATATTAAATAGGTCTAATTGGAAATGTTCCCAAAAGTTGATTCTTTACCCATTCTTGGTCAGTAAATTTTGGATTATCATCTAAAACAGTAAATGCCACTGTTTTAACCAATACTTCACCAAGACTGAAAAATTACGTTAGGTTGTAGGCAGGTGTGCAGAACTTGGAACCATGGTTCCAAAAAGGTTGCCCATGGTTCCAAATAAGTTTTCTGAAATAGCATCCCGATGTTGTTTGGTGGCCATTTTGCAAATGAAATTTCACATTTTCATACCTTGACCTTTGACATTGGTATGTGACCTTTGAATCATTTGAGCATGTTCAAGATTTACTCTCTTCTTACTTTTGACCTTAAAACCTAATGGTCACTTTTTATCATGTTTTTAGGTCACAAGGCTCAGGAGGGACACAAAAATTAGGGCATTAGTTTGATGTCAGACACAAATAACTATCACAAATTGTTAATTTTAGTTACAGTGGACACATCACAGTGAGAAATCCTGTGTGTCTCCCTACAATAGTAGGTGACACAAAAATCAGTATATCTTACATCCAAGGAGCGCTGGAGTCGGGCTGCAAAATTCTCCACTTCTGCCTTCATGTCCATATCTGGGGTCGTTGGTGTAGGCGGGACACTGCTATCGATCTGGGAAGTACTACGGCTGAGTGGACCACTGGGATCCTCGCTGATGGATGTGGTACGACTAAACGTGCCACTGGTATCTGATGTAATGGAAGGCCTACGTGTGGAATAGGTGGTCTTAACAGGAATCACTTCCCCCAATGTCTTAATAGCCTGTAAGGAGGGAGACAAATAAAAGATACTATGATGAGTTTAGTTTTACTTAGCTAATCCCAGTTCACCTATTTCATACTGGCCAATTAAAAGCATCACATGTGATCAAGCTGATGAGGAGGGTAGCTGGTTACCCTGGAAGAATGAAAAAGAAGATCTACCTACAGGGGCGTCAGCTCTGGAGAGCTTGGTGGCCATCCAGCACATGCTGCCTTGTATGGTGGGCATAGTTGCCCAAAGGTTAGGCCCACCGCCGAAAACTGTCAGGCGTCAGGAAGGGCAACCGGTCAATTATCTTTTGCTTCAATAAATCCTCACACAGCAGTATTGCTGAGTGTGAGGTGTATCCGGCCACCCCCGTTGATGGGGACAACACCGGATTAAAACTTTGGTTTAACTAACTAACTACAGGTTTGAGCCCTCAGAGGCATACCCAACAGTGATTAACTATTGTTCTTGGGGTATCCCTCGAAACTGACCAGGACGGCTTGGGACAATCAGGGGTTACCACCCTACTCGTCTTGAAACTGACCAGGACGGCTCTTGGAAATCAGGGTTACCACCCTACTCTTCTCGAAACTGACTGTGATACACATGTACAGGTGTTACTCTCTGTACATACATGGGACCAACCGCTTAACGTTCCCTCATAAGGACAGGATATTCTCCTGGTTCATTTGCCCAAGTCCAAATGAACCGTGGGGAAAGCGGAACTCTAGTTTTAATTAATAGTTCTTATACAAATTAAATCCAGAATTTAGTACCTGATTAAATCCCAGCTAGGACCATACCAGGGTTTGAACCAGGGACCTCCTGCACCAAAGGCAAATATCCTAACCAGTGGGCCACACTCACCACATTTTTGGTCCTTAAGTACAATTGGGATGCGAGTTTCATGAAGCCCAGAAAATGGCCCATAAACTGAAATTGAAAACTAAACTTTGAATTTACTTGACAAATGATTCATTTTGTTTGACTGCAACACAATCATGAACGATCGAAACAACAAAATTTGAAAAGCCTATTGTATTACAGTAGCATGGTATTATCACCAGTTTACCCCCGTAATATGCTGCTTTGAGTATATTAGGGGGGTGGATGGGTTTTGGGGGGGAAATCCTGACCAAAATTCAGACTGAAAATAAATTAATTAGCAAAGTATCCTCATATCAGGAAAAATCCTGAAGAATCACAACCCTGGTATATATTGGTATATAGTGGAAAAGCTATTTATTTTGAAAAGCTGCCTGCAACCATACATTTCCAGATAAAACCAGAAATATTAAAGGTTATGAGACTATGATTTCCTTCCTTTTCTTTATCCAGAGCCACTCCACTTGTCTATTTCAGTCTACAGGTACTTGTAATTTTAATAAACAAACCAGGAAGCTGGTAGCTAGGATATTTTGAAGGCAGAGCATGAGGACTCTGTGTGTGTGTCTGTGTGTGTGCGTGCGCACGTGCATATGATTGTAGTGTGGTGGGTGTGGTGTGGTGTACGGGTGTGGGAGTGGTATGGTATGGTGTAGTGTGTGTGTGTTCATGCATGCATGTGTGTGTGCATGTGTGTGTGCATGTGTGTGCATGCGCATATGTGTGTACATGTATAATACACACTTCTGAGGACCAAAACAAAGGAAATTTTTGCAAGTAGTCCTCGGAATGTTTTATCCTCATTAGTATAACAATACACTTTATTTTGTGTTTACATTTATGACCAAGGATGCAGTTCCTTTGATATCTTTGAAGTGTAGATGGTACAAGTGTGTATGTGTGTGTGCATATACATACATACGCATGTAGGTGTACATGCAAGCATGCGTGTTGAATTTTTAAAGACATCCACTTCAAAATATTACCAGAATATTGCATCCCATCAACTTACCTGCTCTAGTGGGTCTGGGTTCCATGTAAACCGCATTGTTCTGCCTATTTCTTCATCAACCTTTCTCTCCGATACAAAATGCTGTAAAAAAGGCAAGTTCAACAGTGTTGTTATTTTATATCATGGGTACGAAATCAATGGGAAAATCATACACTTGATTATACTTTGTTCATCACCTAATAGGAAAGACTCTTCACACTGCGAATTGACATATATATATATATATATATATAGAATAGTGCAGACGCAACTTCAAGCAACACTACCGCAGCAGACGCAGTGCATGATGTACGCTCAGCGCATAGTTGTGGCAAGAGGTGCGCGTGTAAATGGAATGACTTTCACATGTAAATAAACAAAAGCCAAATAATTTTTGCCTATTAGGTGATAAACAAAGTACAGTAACATTTTCAGTATTTTTACACAATGACCTCAAATGACTCAAAGATGGCCTTTATCCCTAAATATGACTCACTCTCAAGAATCATTTAAAGCAATTTTGGTAAAAACACAATTTCTGTACAAGCAGCATCATTTTGTGCATTTTACACAATGACCCCAATTTGACCTTTGATCTCTCACCCCTGAATGCCCAATATGACCTACCTGTCAAGGATCATTCTGAGCAAACTTTGATAAATAAAACAATTTCTCTGCAAACAGCATTTTATACATTTATACACATTGACCTCAAATAACCCCCAATGACCTTTGATCTCAAATTCTTGAACAACCCTTGTGCCCCCTACCATTCACCCCTACCAAGTGACATCAAAATCCATCAGTCCATGAGAAGCAGCATTTACATAGTGTGGACAGACAGACAGACAGGTGGACGGACAGATATGTACATACAGTACCTCATATGCAAAACGAGAAATGTTATCTACTTTCAAATAAGCAATATCATTCAGAAATTATGTCAACTGGAAATCTTTTGTAAATATAATAATATTTTCATCATTTTGGGGGAAGATTTGCTAACATGATCAAATCCACAGCCTACCCCTTCTGCAATTTGACTTAGATGCAAGTATTCTTAGAATATCTTCAAAGGAAGAATTGATTTGCATGAGATGTGCATACAGAACACCAGGATGCGATTAGTCAATATTCATCAATCGGTTCATGGTTCTTTTGTACTATTGCAAATAACAGCTAAAAATAGCACTATAATATCTATTATTTTTTATCATGGTAAAGTCAAGTGAATAATTTAGTTTTAGGAGGTATTTAGATTATCTGGTTAGTTTGATTCAGACCAGGCAAACTTTTTTTACCTTCTTTATTTTTATTATTTAAATAAATAAAATATAAAAATAAAGTAATTCAAACTAACCATGTCTTTATTACTAGTATAGCACTCTTACAGTCTATAGCAGCTGGGTTGACAGAGAAGTGATACATTAAATCTACTTGAGAATCTACTAAGTATTTGGTTAATTGTGTTTGCTGCTTATTTTCATTATACAAGTTTGAAAATATGCTACTTAGTTATCTCGGTTCTATCAAGTATGAATAATTTTTACCACATATTACATCCTCTGCCAAGACAGCTCCCATTAGATCAATGGTTAAAGCACTAAATAGGGCATAAAAAATGTTTGCTTGCGATAGATGTTTTGTTGTCTGGTTTTTATGTTTCATCTTTGTGTTGGTAAAAAATGTTCAAGTTTTTTAAAATTGTTAATGAAATTCATGGGTCATTTGGCAGGGTTTGTTTTTGCTAATTTGCATAAAAAATTAGTCGGCAGGTTTTTTCTAGGGTTGATCGGGTTAACGGCAAACTAAAAATTTTTTTTTGGCCGAGGCAGAAATTATTCAGCTTTTTTTTGCTCATCCGCATGTGAAAGTATTTCCTTTTAACACTTGTGTGTGCCTTCAAGCAAACACAAGCGGCAAACAACCCACACTCATTGCTTATGTTGTGCCATATTCTACCTTTGCTATATTCTTTATTAGTTAACAAAATGAAGAGGCCTTTACATATTGGATAATCCAATTTAAAAAACAGTTGTTGATGGCCAGACACACATAGGTGGGTTTTGTTTGTTTCTAGTCCTGTGTGTTGGCATCTCCTGGTTAAAAGTGACAGGAGGAGATTTTTTTGAGGATACAAATTTCTCTCAAATTGCACTTGATTGGTTGAACACTGCCTACCAAGAACATTTCAAAGGTTTATTGGACAAACAAGCACAAAGGAAACCCGCAACGTTGTTTTTGACTTGACTGCGCTCGTAATCATCCCTATAGATAAACCATGCTTTGATTTTCTGTAAATCATCATCTTATTAACAAAGATGGCATATTTCGGCTTTAATTCACTTCAGGTGTGATTTAATACATTGGTTAGCATTCCAAAAATGTAAAAACCTGGGTTCGACAAAAATTGAGGGCGCTTCTCTCTGGAAATGTCTAATCATCTCACTTTATCTCTGCCTTCATCATCATTGTTGCTCTCCGTCAGCGGTGAGCTCTGTTAGTCTCCATCTTGAGTTCTACCGCCCTCTCTTGACGGCTTTCTAGTAGGTTAGCTGTAATTAAAAAAAAACATACATCCCTGGTTACTTTGAAAAGAATGGCAAAGATGTTGAAGTTCATATTTCTAACACAAAACTTGAATGCACTGCTTGTCGTCAAACTGCTTGCATTGTTTGATTTGCATAAAGGCAACATCAACTTTGGCAATTAAATTATTTTCCAATTATTTCTATTATTTTATTTCCCCTGTCAAATAAATATTTTTATTATGTGTCATAAAAGCATTCTGTATGGTATAGTGACAATTATCTTTAACCTGGCAAAAATATGGTTTCATATTTATTATTATACACATGGTCCATGGTCCACTTTAATATATCGCTTGTATTCAAGTCCAATACCATTTTACGAGTTCATTTGTCACCTCCTTGCACAGAATTTTAATCCACACACATAAAATCTGATGTTATACATAAAAACAGCAATCTGGTATTTTACCCTTCACTAATACTACATTCTCTACAGCTAAAAAACCCAAGATTAAATTTCCTTTCAGTAATCATTAAATTTTTAACACTACATATTTGATGTATGGCGAATTCTAAAAAGGTCCCTTAGCACTACCGCCACCTCTAACAATAACACAATCACCACCACTGAATGTGTCAAAATTCACATTTGACTATGATTGATACTGGAAGTGATTAACTCCACATAACATATGCACGCATGGGATTCACAGTTTTTCAACACTTGTAATTGATTATACAATATGCCGCATCAGCTGAATTGAACAAGTACTGAATAAATATGGATTTATAGAATTTGCTCGCCGGCCTGGCAGCAGGTGCACAGGGAGGGAGGAGGTAACTGCTTGAGCTGCCTTCTGTCGGATGTGATTTGAATAAATACAGTATTCTCCCTACAGAGCACTTATCTACGTGCAAGTTACTTTGGGGTGAGAATCAGCTTTGCTGCTTGCTTGGTGGTAAATTAAGGGGTCTAGTATTGAAATTTCCCCGCAGTCGGATCACGGAGGCTAATCATCTCACGGATATGTCAAAAATCCCTCCCTGGTAGACATGGTGTCTTTTCACAAGCAATAATAACACATTTGGCTTAATTATGTTATACCCTTCACACCAATTCTGTATCATATGCTTTATTTTGGTAACAGATAAAAGCACATCATACAGGGTAGAAAGGTATAATATAATTATCAGGGATGTAAGTGGCCATGTCATTGATTTCCTGAAAATTGATCCAGCCCTTGCCCCAGCGGCCAATGTTTGCGAGCAACGCTAATTTTTATACAGGAATTGTCCAAACAAAAGGCTAAAGGAGGAGTTAAAGGGATTTATCCCATACCAAAAATGAGAGTATGCTTTAATATGCTGAAAAACATCACCCAAGTCCATAAATCCGGAATTTTTTTTTATTATGGCTAAATTTTTGGCAATCCGGAAATTTCTGGAAGTCTTACATCACCCCATGTAAATAACCTTGGTGACCTTTAGTGACATTTGACCTCAATAAGTTTACCCTATCTTATTTTCTTTATAATAATACAAAAGCAAGCCAAGTATGATCTTCCTCCATATTTGCATCAATTTTGATGTGTCAATAGAATATGTCAAATGCTTGAGGCAGCCCAAAATGAATGACAATTAATAACCTTTGACCTCAACATGTGTACCCTATCATAAGCCTCTTGTAAAAATACATAAGCATACCAAAGAGTGTGTGAATATTGAATTACGTTGGCACTGAGAAGTAGAGCTCAATTAAAAAATATTTCAACCAAATGTTTCAAATGTTTGATCAACACAAGCATGCACAAATATTCACACATGTGCACATACACACACTTACAAACACACACACACGCTTACAGACATACACACATATAACATCTTCCGGATATAAAATTTGGACAAGCTAAAACTGAAGCAGTATAGTGTGCCTTCATGGCACACAATATGGAACTTTATACTGTTCAGGTACCTTCATTATTGCTTTTTCAGTCTGCAGATGCCATGCATGAAAGTTAGAATTCTGAGCCAAAGTGTATACCAACTGCAAAAGTTCAATAACCCCTAGTGATCCACATAACCTTTGACCTCAAAATATATGACAAGACATTTCAAATGCCTTATTGCATGGCAACAATGAAAGCAATCCGATATTCCACTGAAAAGGTGAAGCACTGGTACATAAGTGTAATGCCGATTGTTGACACACAGACTGGAACAAAGGTATTACGTTCTTTCCGTTCCTGTCTGCCTATCAGACATTCTATTTAAGAGTAGTTCTTTCTGTCATCAATATAAGCATTGTTTCAAGTTGGCTCTTGAAGAAGATTCCCTTTCATGAAAGCCTTCTTGATCATTCTCCTTTCATCTCCTGCATCTTAAAATTCACTCCTGTTGACCCTTTCCAGCAACAATGAAATTAAGTATACCTCTTCTCCCAAAGCATCTGTCAAATTGTCTGAAGTTATTTAGTCACGACTAAAAAAAATGGACATTTTGAAAAGTGTATGAACTGCCTCCAGGCAGACCGCATTCTGGGTCCACCTTATACTTTAAGGTAAATGCTGGGTTGTCCAGGGAGGCAGAATTTGACACACAATAAATATGAGTGGGTGGAAACATGTATTTGGAAGGAAGTAGTGCCAATCAAATATCTATTAGTGGTGTTAACTGTAAGTGTAAAAAGACATGCCTGTATTAGTGGTATGTGTTTTTAAAGGTGGTTGTTCCGATTTATGTATATTGTGTTCTATACTTGATATGAGAGCCTGGTACTAGCACATACACCCCATCAAGTACCGTGGGAAACAAACTTGCGGTTTTGACGGTAGAAGCAATAATGCTTATTACAAAGCCCTATTCAATACTGTGCTAATATTGGTGGTTAACCACTAAAACAGTGTTTTTGTTTATATCTTGTGAATGAAATGGATTTGAGGGCTCAAATTTCAGGACGACAATGAGAAAAATACGGCCTTTCATCTGATATCAAAATCGATACTACTTCCGGGTAAATCAGGGGGGTACCAAAGACGATCGGAACACGCACCTTTAAGTAGTTTTACCCATTTCATTTAAACGCCATTGTCCTCATCAGAAATACCCCTCACTCCTGACCTTTGAAAGAAGTTTGTTCACAACTTGACTGGCATCAGACAAAATGTTATTCAGGGGTACCACATTTCAGATCATTGAATCATGGGGAATAGCTGGAAAGCTAATACTCCCTCATGCCCACATATGCTATGCCATGCTGCCCTGCACACAGGAACCATAGCATGCTAAGTGTTAGCTCAAACATGACATGCTGAATATTTCCATTTTTATTGTTTTAAAATGGAAAGATTAATCAACTTTGAATCAAATCAACACTTAGCATTCAAGAGGTTAATCATATCAGATTCACAACATAATCGATGAACTGACATATAAATACAAACTTTGGACTTGCTTCATAGTATCCCTGAAAGATCACACACTTCATTTTAGTTTGGCAATCATTCTTAAACCAGTTCATCTTGTATGGAGATGACATCACAATCATGTCTTTCATCCAAACCAAGAACAGAGGAGTGCAACTGCACATGACTCAATCAAGACCTTGCAAAGATTGAGGCCTGGGCATTATCATGGAATGTTTTGTTTGGTGCAGCAAAGTGCAAAACCACCACTATTTCGAACCGCAAAGACGTTGAGGGAAAACCATCCCCATCTCAATTTCTTTGGAACAAGGCTGCGACTAATACTAGTGTAAACCTCTTGGGTCTCACTCTCAGGAATTACCTGTCCTGGAATCCAGTCAGTAAAATGGCAAAGACAGCTGGTCAGCGACTGTGACTCCTTCGAATAGCAGCACCATACACTGTGCCTGCTCAGAAAGCTAAAATTTATAAGTCCATGATATGTTCAGAGATGGAGTATGCTAGTACAACATGGTCTACTGCAATACCTGTCTCAGCTCAGCTTGCTGCTGTCCAGAATAGCGTATAATTGGATTGACAGAGGAGTATCAAACTCAATGTATCAGGAGGCTCCTGAACTACTTTTGCCAACTGAAATAGACCCTGGTCTCTGGCGGTCAGTACAATCTCATGACCTCACAGTTGAGATACAAAGATCTAACATTGTCAGCCCTCAGAGATTATTCCTTCAACTGCCTGCATCTGGAATGCCCTTCCTGAGCACATTCCTGCTACTAATCATCAGCAGTTTCTACCAGTTGTTAGTTTCTACTGGTTTAAAGCTTCCTATCCAAATATACCCATCTGAAAGGATTATGCTGAGTAAATGTTTCTTGCGTGACCAAAAATTGTGAATTTTCTATTTCCTTTTTTGGAGCATAATTGGTATGATTTAATTCAGCTCTATGGTTTTCTATGAAATATAAGCATATACCAAATCACCTTTTGTTAATTTTAACTTATTTCTGAGTCAATAAATAGGTAGGGTAAAATCATTGAACAGTCTAATGTTGGAATAATCTCTTGTTGCCACCTTTAAAGTCAAAACTTAAGACTATAGCAAAAATGCCGGGCCATATGCAGGAATCATTTTTTTTTTCGGGGGTCTGTTGAAAAAGTGGAAATTCTTTTGGTTAAAGTGAACCTTTATAAGTGGACCATAGACCCTAAAATAGTCCTTTTTTGACTTTTTGAACATCTCATCACCAAAAAGTGGACTTTCTTGTCAAAGTTTCTCTAAATTTTTTACCTTTTTATGCAAAATTCACCCAATGGACCTTTTGCCCCTTTTGTGGAATTTGGGGGGTGCGACCCCTCCCTCCCACCCCCCTGCGTACCGGCCTGCAAAAGTGTTATGGGTGGTGGATAAACCGAGGGGTTTAACCACTGGTAATGCTGCTTAAATGTAATACCAGAGAAGATGCAATATTATCCAATATAGAAGGAGATTTATCAAACAAATTCAATCAATACAACATTGACCAAAGACTCCACATGTTTAAATTCCCTAAAATAAAGCCACTGCATATATGTAGAACCTTTTTGCACACAGGTCCACCAAACAAAAGATGCTAAAATTAGTGCAATGAGATCATTTGTAACACGTACCGACTAGCGCATGGCAGTTAAAAAGGTGTGGGCAATACAGGAAATGATCTAGTTTTAGTACACCAAAAAAAAGAGGAAACCAACAATACTGGGCCGGCATGTACTCTTTCCAACCTTGAAATTTAAATCAATGTTGTAATCAATGAAGGTCTGGTGTGGTTAGGGATGTGCTTGATATTTTTTATCATCACAATTACTTGCAAAATCAATAATAATTAATATGGTATTGATATTGTCCCATTCCCTCTTAATTGCAGCAATTAAGAGGTGATGATCAATACCTCCATATTGTCCAAAATTCTTCACGTCAAATATTTCCATGTTATGGGTGTCAAACCCCCAAAAGACGGAAATGCTGGATTGATAACACTGTCCAATGTTTGGACACCCAAATGCATGCCGGTCCAATTTTCTTTGGACACCCATATACATGCTGGTGTAATTTTCTTTGGACACCCAAATATATGCCGGGTCAATTTTCTTTTGTCTAAAAATTAGTCTCGTAAGACTGAGCACCCATTCAGGCACATTGATACCATGTGCAATTTTCAGCTACATTAAATAAAGGTTGGGGATCTATAATTTTTTTACAGGATCACTGTAAAACCAATTACACATTTTTTTTAATTCCGCAATAATTCAATTTAAAAAAAAAAAATTATGATAGATTTATTGAATTTGTGAAAATTTAGAGGCAACAAAATAGTATTTTTGTCCACTTTAAACATTTTTGCAATAAAAATAAATTATTATGTCCATTTCCTTGTGGGAAAAAAGGGAGTTTGTATTTTGAAATCTGGTGGGCCCATCCCACTACAAATTTAAGTATCCACACCCCCCCCCCCCCCCCCATTTCAAACCTCAAAATACAATTTCCTTCAGAAATATGCATATTTTATATCCAGGAATGTAAGTGCGCATATCATTGATTTCCTGAAAATTGATCTGGCCCTTACCCCAGCGGCCGAACGGTTGCACGCGACACTAAACTTATGTAGGAATCATCCAAACAAAAGGCTTCAGAAGGAGTTAAAGGGCTATTCCCAACCAAAAAATGTGGGTTTTACATTTCCAAATTTTTTTTTATTATGGCCAAATTTCCGGAAATCCATGTGTATCTAAGCATTTCTTTCAACATGACACTGTTATGCCCATCCCTGTTGCCATATTAATTGTGTGCCACCTGTGACACTTGAACACATCAAAATCGAAAATTCAGAAAAGCACAACAGCTGTTGCTTAACCATAACAGAATTACAAGACCTTCAACCCAGCCTTAGAACACGCATTTCCGGTATGTATATCAAACAAAAACATTTTGTAATTATTCCTGAAGGAGAGAAATTTAATTTCACAGCACTCATAAGCATTTGATATTTGGTGCATTTCATATTTATTTAATAAATTCCAAACCTCGTAATTTCCATGCAATTTTTTAACATATTGTTTAATGCATGGCTTTCCTATTAAAGAGATTTAAATAGTCTTTATAAATAGTTTTATAACAGGCATGAGAATGCTTTGTTGAAAAAAAAACTGAAAGTGTTAACAAGCAATGCGAAGCGTAGTGAGCGTATCGAACGGAGCTCTCGCCCATGCAGCGGGGGGTCCAGGGGCCCGCTTAAGGGCCCCTGGCGGGGTCCAGGGGCAGCGCCTCGGCGGGGGTCCTGGGGGCAGCGCCCCCGCAAGCTCCAGGGTTTTAGCTATTTTGGAGCCCTAGAAAGCCTGAGACCATTTTGAGAGGGGAAATTGTGTTGGCAAAAGATTGCATTTTCAGCCATTTATTGACACTAATTAACACTTACCAGTACTGTTGATAATATAATTTACACATTTTCTAGTTCTGATTCTGCTTTGCTTTTGCTCTTTTCTTTTCCACTAGTGCTTCAAGGGCTTTCTTCCTTGCAAGCTTAGCCTTTTTAGCTGTAAATTTCTCCAAGGATGTTTTGTCCATTTCGCTAGCCGATCTCTTGTACTGGGCCTTGGGCCTTAGTTCGTCCTTCGTTCGCGGAAACGGACCCGGTGTTTGTCATACTTTGCATGCTGGCGAAATGCATTGAAGCCACCACTGCCATACTTCACAGAGTCGTCACACCAGAGACACCACGCGACGCCGGGGTTTTTCAATTTCCTGTAACAATCGCCAGCTAAATGCTGGTCGTCGGTCCCCTCTAACAGAATCTTGTCACACCAGGACGAATTCCATCTATTTTTCACAGTCCTGTCGATTTCTTTGGGATCACCTTTCCCACGTTCCACGAATTCTCTGGGTGCCGCCATTATTACGCGATTCGGATTTTTTGTACAGCACCGTACGCGATTCCGATTTTTTGTTCAGCACCGATTTACCAAAACAATCTCTTCTACAGCTTATGAAATACGCTCTCTAAAACATTTAATATTGAGTGAAACATAAAGAGATCGCTACTTTTTTCGCCCGACTTTTTGCAGTTCAATATAGAAAGTGTCACAGCGTTCGTTCAAAGATAACTCCCAATTCCGCTCACTTTGACTTGAAATGAGACAAATTTCAGCTCCTCAGTGGAAATATTTAACTAACCCCCTTAGACCCTACCCCCCAAATTTTATTTCAAATTCACATTGAACTCGGAGACCACAGATTTTGATCTAAAAAAAACGGAAATCCGTTTAAAAATGGAAAATTCTCATGCCTGTTATAGTAAAATTAACTAAAATTTTTAAGTTGCTATTTTCTAATTATATTTGATAATTAAATCATTAACAATTAAAATGGACAATTTTTTTATTCTTTTTTATATAACCAAAGAATTAAAATAGGGTTAGGAATGCACACAGATGGTCAAGAGTGGTCAAAATGTTGGTATCGGAAGGAAATTACTATTTTATCTTATTTATAACACTGTGAAATGTTATGGCTAAAAGATGTTTGGGTTTGGATATTCTAAGTGAAAAAGTGCCCTTTTTTGGTCAACCAATATTAATTTAACAAACTATTCTATGGAACTAACAAAATCACATTTTTAGCTCTCAAAACAGATTGACATAACAACAGGAAACTTTACAGATAGGCACTGGGGTAAAGATCATTCAACCAAGATGAAAATATTAGATAAATCGGGTAATCCTCTTTTACTTTCTATGTGGTTATATTTTTTTACTTGGGTCTTTGCTTCTAAATACTGGTATATAAAACCAAACAAAAGTCAGTCAGTCCTAGTGAAAAGGCAAAATATACAAAATGAATTTATCAAAAATACAGCAAGTAAACTTGCGTCATCCCTGGCAAGATGGCAGTATGGAACATGACCTCAGATGACCTTTAACCTTGGTCCGTGACCTTGACATCAGCCATATATGAAGGAACCTCTATTGCACCTTAACCCAAAGTCTGGTTGAAATCGGAGTTTAACTTTTCTAACTTTTCAAAGACCTGAAAAATGAAAACCTAACCAAACTGGAAAAACAAAAATCCTGGGGGCCACTTGTATTCAAAGGCCAAGGTGGATATGATGCATGAACAAGAAAATGCGTAAAAAGGGTCCATTGATTAGGTTGTCAAAAACGGCAAATATGGGAAAAAGGGTATGTTTTTCTTAACCCTGAAATTGTGATGTATGTGTTTAGGGTATGTAATACTCACATTAACCCTAACTGCCTTTTGGTTTCTAGCCTATCTCCAGAGAGGAAGGGAAGGGGTAAAGGGGGTAGAAGCTAAAGAAACTTGGACATCCGTGGTGGGATTCGAACCCGGGGCCTCCGGCCCACCATTCCATATGACCAGGCATGGCAAGCCACGAGGGAGTCGCTGGCCCGGCCAGCGAATTTGTGATGGTGTTAGGGTTAAGCAGAGATCAAAATCATCAAAAAAATATAAATCGGAAGTAAAGCAAAGCAAAATGTCTATTAAGGACACAATGCATTGCTTACTTGTCTAGGGTAGCAAAAACATATAAAATACCTGTTTAGGGTATGTTTTGGCTTGTTTTTTAGTCAGTTAAAATATGTGTTTAGGGTGCATTTTGAAAGTCCATGTTCATGTATCATATCCACCTTTGAATACAAGCCCCCCCCCCCGGACAAAAACAAATACAAACTGGTACACATACAGATACATATGGACATGCATGCTCTCGCAATATCCCCCTACTGCTTTTCAAGCCAGGGGATAACTACTGCTTTCACGCCAAGGGGATAAAAAAGAAAGATTGCAATTCCCAATGGCCACACTGACGTGTGGTACACCCATGTCCCCTGAATGACACCCAAAGGAAAAATTATAGAAAAATGCCCCCATAAAACAGAATCAAAACCTGTCAAAATCGACCCATCGGGCAAGACACCACTGTGATGTATACACGATGAGAAACAATCAATTCTCAAAGCTTTTGATCCTCTCCGCGCACAACGTCTACTTCGCTCCACCTTTATCTAGGTCTTACAATGCTCTGGAAAATCTGCCCAATAACATGCTAAATCTATACGAAGTGATCGGGAGTCTTACTTTGGTTTATTACAGTTCAAATTTACATCCTAAGAATTTGCAAGACATACTAAATACTCAAAAATAACCGAGAATAAGTTCCTCTTCTCGTGGTTTCCTGATACCATTTAAGTAAAACCGTTCAATTTGGTGTTTTTCCTGCTGTCTGCAGCATGTTACTAACGCTTCCCCAATCTTATCCCTCATGGCAAAGTTCAGTGATCATAAAATAACTCATGAAACATGGTGTATTCTGGGCAGGGCAAAAACGAACTGATTCAACCTGTAGCATGTTGGTCTGCACACTTATTTCGCTCATCACCCCGGAACCAGTTGGAATGGGAGCCTTAGTAGATAACTGTTTTTTTGAAGGTCAATTTCCCATAAAACATGATTTGACAAATAGTGCAGGTAGTACCTAAGTGGATTTCCACATTTTATAAACAAAAAAAAGATATGGAATTACTTAAAGGGGACCTAAACCTTAAAGAGCGACAAGCTTATATTGATACATGTATATAAATATGAAGACTCCATAGGAGTAATTTCTTCTCCTTCAACACAGTGCATCTAAAAATGAGACAGTATTAATTAGGTGTTCATAGGTGAATCCATTTTACTTTGGATGAAATAGCCTGGGCCCCACCAGAGAGCGCGGCAAAGCGGCGGTGCAGGCATCCTATTTATTTTGAAGCACATGTTAACATAAAAATATATTCTAGAATGAATGGCGGCATTCAAAACATTCCACGTGCATTTCTTTGGCAGACAATCAATTGTTTACAGATGCACATTGAAGCTGGGTCTGTGTGGAACCGGATATCATCGGATTATAAAGGGGGGGGGTTAGGGGGGGTAAAAGCAATGCCAGTCAATAGTTGGAATTTCCTTCTCCAAACAATCAGAAACTACACTGTATTGACCGTTAGGTATTTATTTGAGTATTGCATGCATTTTTATTAACCATATCCGACCAAAACTCACTAAAACTCACTGAGCTGAGGTTAGAAAATTCACTAAGTCAAAAAAAGATGTGATGACCTCATCATACGACCACACACCACACCCACATATGGGCATCAGGGGCGGAGCCAGACCTTCTTTTTTCTGGGGGGGCAAACGGGGGAAAAGTGAAATCTTGGGGGCGGGGGGGCAAAAGTGAAGTTGGGGGGGGCAAAATATGGAAAATTTTGGAAATTTTCCACCAATTTGGGCCCAAAATCACTGATTTTGGCACAAAATCAGCTGAATTTGGCCCCAACTCCTTCATATTTCTTTCGACCAGGGGGGGGGGAAACTCGGGGGGTTGGGGGGGCAAAGAAAAACAGTTGGGGGGGCAAATGCCCCATGCCCCCCCTGGCGCCGCCACTGATGGGCATGAAATCACTGCCCAGGCCAGCGACACCCCCTTTACCCCTTCTCTTCCTCTCGGCTAGACACGAGAACAGTGGTAGGGCTAAGTTTTTTCACACTTGAGACGGTGATTGGTCACCTTGCCATTTATCACGGTTTTTTTTTCGAGTAATGCAAGAGTTTTTTGAATTCTAAATGCACTCCAAAAAAGAAAGATTGAACGAGCTTGCTTCTTTTTTTCATGATATGCTTCTTTCAGATGTATTTAAACAGTACTGTCACTGCTTTTTGATGCTGAGGTGTCAAACCATCTTTTAAAGTGATTATGCCCTTCTTGTCATCTCAGTTTGTATCCGACCAGGAAAAATTGAGTTTTTCCCAATTGGAAAATTTACCAAGTCGAACAAGGAAATTCATAACATGCGAAAGTCTCCTTAAAAAAGGCAACAGCAGAGAATGTATGCCTGTTATTCCTATGTACAACAGTGGTGTTTGGTGTCAGAGTTGACGAAGGACTTATAATGAATTGGTGTCTGATTGCAGTCTTACACATGGTGAGCGATACTAAAGTTGACGATCACACACTCGGTTGTGAAAAGCCGTGGGCATATAATCTCGTCACTTGCTTCCCTATTTAATATTTTCCACTTATCCCAAATAACACAGATTTGTTATGCAAGTAACCTAAGCTAAATCTTACAACCTTGATGAGATTTCTATCAGAAATTTTTTCAGACTTCTTAAAAAAACACCCAGAAAACAAACACCAAAAACCGATAACTTATTTTGCTTGAATAAATCTTCGGCAAAGGCTCACTTTTAACCTTTGGGCAGGTTTCAATTATGTCTTCAATGGCACAGGAGTCAAAGCAGTTCCATTTTCAATGCAACCACAAAAACAGGTCTCTCTAAGTACAAAAAACAACAGGTCAAAACATGCACATGTATGCCAACATATAGGCATGGCATCAAACAGTGAAAGCCTTACCATAAGTCAGTATGAATGATACACATGATTTCCGCTCTTTGAAGATTTATCCGTGACAATTGAGGTTACAAGTAGGTTCAGCTCTTAAATGGCAAGTTGACAAGCCTGGTCTGGCCCTATATGCTAGGACTTTGATCAGTCTAGTAAGAAGGGAACACTCAAACTTGGCAAGCAAGCAATATGGTTCGGATTGGCAAATCTGATGATGATATGCTATAGCGAATTACTAGCTGGGGGACATCTAAGGGTGACACCCTCAAAACATTCTGTAGTCAACTAAATTCAAATGATGCATAATAAACGTGGTCAAATTAAAATGCCCCAAAATATGCATGAAGTGCCACACCAGAGGGCCCTGCAGAGAGCCCGCAGGAGCCCCACTATGTTATATGCAGTGTGCTCTGCTCACTATGAGCTACTAAGATTTCCCAGCAATAGTAAACTGAATTGCCCCTCTAGTTTTTGCCGCTCCACTGCCTCCAATAGTAATCTTTTAGTCGGAATAAACAAGCAATATTTTGTCATCATTGCCAAATACCATTATAGTACCTCAATATCAGTGGAGCTAAGCGCGATGTTGATAAGAGGGAGGAAGACCACGTATAAGCTTCAATATCTGGTATAGTCAGTACAAAAAATTAGCAAAAACATATAATGTTTGGGTCTCTATATACCATATATCAGAAGTACCAAGAATTAAACGGGGTGGCCTATTTTATCTAATGCTGTGTTGGGTCCAGGGGTTGGGCTACTTAGGCATTCTTGCCAAATGGGTGATGAAGTTACACAAAGGGAAACAAATCGCTAAATAAAAAGCGAGTGCACATGCAAGTTTCCCTTCGCAGTGCCGCAACATGCGGGGTGGGGGGGGTGGGGGTTGGAGGGGGCAGAATGACCACTCCTGAGAGCTTGGGGGGGGACGGGAAGAAAATTAAAGTGACAAATTACGCTCAAATCAGCCCTTTTTGCTTGTTCACTAAGAAATTTTCAACCCAACTTGGAGGTGTTTGAGGCCTATTTTTCCAACTGCAAAAATCTGCCTCAAAATGGGGAAATCTCCCTCTGACATGTTGACCACTGTTACGCCACCCCCGCAACCCCCCCGCCCCCCCCCCCCCCCCCCCCCCACCCCTTCACCACTGATTCAGTGACATGTGCCACATGCCAATGGAATGTAATTAAGCCCGAGGACCTCAAGACTACATATCAGGGACATCACCATCAATTATACCATTTACGGATAAAATCTAATTGATAACCACTGGCTACAAAAAATAAAACCTAGTCAAATTCAGCGCTGGCCAACATTTTACCAAATGACCGGTGTGGATGCCAGTAGCACTAGCTGCATACAGCTATTGAGCCATTTGGATAGTTTTTCTATTTATATGTATAGCCTAGCAGTGTTTGATTATTTTCAATGCCTAAGTTGTAAGACTGTTTAGCTGAAGTCATGGGACCTGGATGTCTGGTTAAGCTAGTGAAAGGAGTATTGGCGTATAATAAAACCAACGCAATAGCGTTCTTCTCACAAGGTATCTCTGATGATTGCAGTACCTTTTAACACTGAACACTTTGAACTCTCAGATGGTTTGAAATGCATATTGATAGTGTTGTCAATAGATAAGGCCTCCAGGAGCACTGCCCTCCTGTGGTTGGGGATAAACCCACAACATGGAGAATGACTGGGACCACCGATGCTTACACCCAACCTAATTACATTGTTCATAAACCAGCTACTTATATCTAAATTCCTGAGCAGTACTGTAACAAGGCACGCTATGGATCACCAGTGTTGTCTGATGTGGATCGGGGCATCCCCAGACGTTCATCCACTGGAGGGGTAGGGGATGTTGCGGCAAAACTTTCCATTTGCCAAAACATAAATTTTTTTAAAATTTTCCATCTCGCTGTGTGCATAACAGGTTACACCCAGGGTTTTTGTACAGTCAGTTAGGCGGGGAGTGGGGGAAAGTTCCATATGTACCCTCCTTCAAAATTATACAGGAAACAAATTCTTTTTATTTAGGGCCTAACACTAACAAATACCATAACCCTAAGGCCAAAAATTAAAAAGAATTTGTTACATGTAGAACTTTGAAGGGGTACACTACATATGGAACTCTTGCCGGGTGGAGGAGCAGCAACTTTTCTGTAAGCTCTAACACAATACCATTACCATTTTTTTCAGTTATATATACAGCATATACTGCAGATTAGCAATCAAAAGTGATATCGTCCAACAAAATCAGTAACATAATTTATTTCATTCAAAATTCCACCTTCATCGTTTTACATTTTCCGACAAAAGGCAAATTTGCCGACAGAATTCTGTTAATGGAGGCGCACCCAAACACACACTCCTACGAACGGACCTGTGTAGGCCTATAGTGGCAATTAAACTGAGAAGACCTTTGGCCATAAAATGTGACTTTTTACCTCATTAACAAAATAAAGCTGCAACAAGTGTTTTCACAGATCAGATGTCCCTAAAAAAAAAAATGAACGCCCTGATTTTGCACTGATTTAAAACTTTCCATCAACAATATCCCAATCTGAAAGGATTAAGCTAAGAACTAATTCTTTGGTACAAAAAATGTAACATTTATAATTTCGTTTTGGAGTAAATACAAAATTCAGCCTATGCTTTATATTGAAATGCCAGCAATCAAAATTACCTTTTGTATCACTTTTAAGACATTTCTGTAGCCAAATACAGTGTAAGAAATCTATTGAACAACTAATCCATATGAAATTACTACATTTGACACAATAGATACCTTGGAATCCCTCACTGCACCCTTAAGATTCCTATATTATATACATCTATTACATCTATTTTGACACCAAAACTTTCACATAACTTTAACATCCAGACAGACTAAATAAGTGATTGGTTAATGTTTCCATGTACATTTATTCAGGCAACACAAAAGTAGTACATAATTGTATGAGGGTAGAGAACATGTAGGCCAATCTTTCTATAGCTTTTTGATTGATGTGATTTCCCCGGGATCGAATCCCTACCGAGCCACCTCCGTCCCTTCTCTTGTTTTTCTCCCTTAATGTCTTCCCTTTCTCCCAGGACTTGGGCTAAAACAGGGAGGAGTTACAATTAAAGACAAGCCAGTACAACTTATTTGATACTGGACTTTCTATGGGTGCATAAAAAGACTGAATTGAGACAAAAACATTTCCTGCAAATGCTCTAGTTTTGAGGTGCAAATTATTGATCTTTGCCTATCCTGTTCCGTGTATGTACCACAATCAGCTATTGAGTGTACATTTTGAGGTGCCATATTGCACGTCAATTTCCCAGAGTCAATATTACATATTGTTCAAATACTCCATTTTTTAAATATTTGGTAATTTTTTCCCAAAATTAAAATAGTATTGCTTAAGGAACTGTATATACCATATAAACAGACCAGTCAATTACAATACAGTAGTGTAACTAGTTTTATAGACCTTTTTCCTGACGTCATCAATCAATCGATTTGCTATTCAATCTGATCACAAGGACAAGGACCTGACCTTGATCTTTGTACGTGATCACAAAATGTAAGCACAGCTATGACGCATTGATTTACCACTCAATGTAATCAATATATTGAAATTACGCCATAGGAAACACAACCTGTGTGCCTACCTCTTCCAACAAATTGCTAAATCCTATTCTTTCCAATGCTTTGTAAATCCCTGATACAGTGTCAGAAATTTAATAGTAATATGCAAATTAGTTCATTAAAATACTTAATGTACAATATCAATTACCTTAATGTGAGATGTAATCTACCAAGCCAAACACTTCAGAATTGGTCAATGGTTACACTGACAGATTTAACACGTTCATCTAAATGGACTATTAGTTTGCATATTGGTCACAGGCAGAAGTTTATAGGCAGCAAACCAATCAATAATTGTGCTAGTATCTTTCAAACAACAAGGATTCAGTAACAGTCCTAAAATGTCTAGTTTTTCTATGAAGTTTAATTATACCAAAATCTTAAAAGTGCAATGAGATATTTCAAGGCATCCATATATTCTGTCATATGTAGTTATGTCATATAGATTAGAGTACACTCAATTTCTTACCTAATATTTGGCTACATAAATGTCTTAAAAGTGAAAAAGGTGATTTTGATTTACTTATATCTGGTCTCAGCTTATATTTCGATGTAAAACACAGGCTGAATTTTGTATTTGCTCTACACACAGCTACATACTATAAAAGTGGTAATTTTTGCATGTGTAATTTTTCATGCTTATGCAATTTTTAGCTTATTCACCTGTTTTTAAATTTGCTTTTTTCAGCTACCCTACATAGACTTACACACAAAATAAACATTTTCAAGTGTTCTTAGAAGTGCACGAAAAGTGTGAAAATTAATGCAGCGCGAATATTTCCACTTTTACAGCATATACTGCTTCAGTAATCCCTATGTTGCAATCTACAACCAGACAGCACAAAAATGATGCATAACCTTCAGTACTTCATAACATGTAAGACTGCAATTACACTTATATCTTACTACAATATTACACCCACATTATCTATCTTAGCAAGAGTGGCCTTCACAGGACAAGATATTCAGTGAAACATAAGCACTTAATCTATCATTTCATTAAGAAAACTGCCACAGAAAACAAAGTGCGTCTTCACCAAACTGAAACGGCTTTAATGATTACTTTAAAACCCATCTCAGGGCTTGTAAAAGGCTTTTTAACACTGGGGTTCACAGTGAGAAATGATTTCAAGTTGGGTTGCTTAGCAACAACATATTGCAAAAATCACCAGTGATTTCCCATTAAATACGTTTCACATCTATTATTGGGGCAAAGACCCCACCACACAATTACTGGGATACAAGTGTGAATGCACGGATGTGAGTACCACAAAAGGTAGCTAGTATAATTTATATTGCACTTACTAGATTGTCGTTTCACTTCTTTAAGTTGTCTCATCATTTCCATCTCTCGCTGCTCCAGGCTAAATAAAAGAAACACAAAGAAGGAGATAAGTGCAAACAAGGGTAGAAAGCAGAGGGTGTTTTGAATCACTCCCATGAAGCATTGCAATGTGCCCATACTGTGCTGTCAGTACTTGGGAATAAAAAATGTTCCAAAAGTTTAAGAACCACAAGACATTTCATGATCATGCTAAAAATTCCCTAAGTACTAATGCTTTGTGGGCTAAAATGAGCATAAAAGTCAGGGTTTTTATGTGTTAAGAATAGGATTTTTGTGGGATTACATGACCCTATTGAGGTGAAATTTCCCAAAACTGGTGCATTGTGGGATTGACTCAATACACCCTCTGGGTAGAAAGATACACTGCCAAAGTTTTTGCTTTCAACTCATGCTTCAATATTACCATGATTTCTCTGCTTCCCAGTTTGCCTTCATAAATTAATAAATATCACAAAATTAAGCAAGCAAGGCAAAATTTGGTTTGAATTTTGTTGCATAAGCATTAATTTTACCCAAAATTGTTGCCAATTTACTCTTGGATAAAAATACATCGGTGTTCATTTATAAACTATATTTATACGCAATTGATTTTATATAATACCAAAAATAAGTGCACAATGGCATCAGAGGAAAGACAATTGGTGACATTTTCACAGGGATACAAGATGTCATCACACTTTTTCAAACGTCAAGTGGGAAATGACATGCACATCAATGCAAGATTCAATTAAATGAAAAAAAACTCCTGGCTGCCTTTGCTCATTCTCTGATTGACAGGTGCTTTCAAGTTTCCTAACGATATGCATCATCAATTGTATTTCTCCTAGTCAACAACACTTTCCCCTTACCTAACATGTAAATACTACCAGGGCAATGCATATGTTGGCCATTATGACCCAATCAATGGAAGTCTGTGGAGAAATTAGTGTTGAGATACTGCCAAGATCAGGGTGACGTCGTTTATTATGCAACGCTACAGGAACCTTTGTACCTTGGGATAAAATGTCTGGGTGACAGTATATGTCTTGCTTCAATTATTTGGCATGTGCTGTGTGCCATAAAATACTTGGATGAAATGTTTACAATGCAGTTTTGCAGTTGGAATGTGTTGATTTTGATTCAGTATAAATACAGGATTCCCACCACTCACACCATTTAACCTGAAATTTTGGTAACATTAGAAAGTTTGTACTTTCTCACTTCACTTTTTGGGTGAACTTTTTCCATTTTGATGCTATAAGTATAAATATAGGTTCTTTACAGTTGCCAGTAATTATTAGTTATAATCTATAAGCCATACCTAAAATTACCATTCACATTAAAATGGTATAGTACTCAAAATTTTGGAATCAAGGTTTGTTGGTGATGACCCTTTCTATGTTACAAAGACAATTATGTTGTCACCTGATGGAGCACCTTTAAAGACAGTTCATTTCCATGGCTAATAATTGACTTGCCTTAGAGTGACATGTGATGTCTAGATTTGATGTACACTACTCCTTAATTCCCTTATTTTCCATTATTGGTACACATGTTTGTTATGTTAAACCTGAGCCTACCACCTTTCTTACAGTATCTCTGATTGGCTCACTACATGATATAGGCCTAATAGGAGATAACCTCTAAGCAATGAAAACAGATCTTTAATATATCTGCATAAACATTTATGCTTTTCTTACCATTTCTCTGATTGGCTAAATGCATCCTATAACCCATTGTATAACCAATAAAAATGACTGTTAGGTAGTGAATAAGCCAAAAAAAAAAGCAAAGTAAATGGGTTGAAAAACTGATATCATTCTTGATACAAATCAGAATAGCAATAATTGATTATGGATTTTAGTACCAGCACAAATTGGAGGATATGACACAGAGAGCCAGGAGCATCGAAGTCTAGCCTCATATAGGAATGCTTTTATCACATCACTGCAACTTATATTTTTCTTAAAATACAGCATTCACCGAAAGCATGTGTTATCTGCCATTGTGGTTTGTGAATGGGAACAAAAGTCACACAAGTTCACCAAGGTCATGAGGTCACCAAAACATGTGATACTACCCAAGGAACATGGTATCCAAATTGAACAACACATGTGGAAACACCAAGCAATTTGATCATTCTGACCATTTTTGAGCCACAAATTCTAATGACCTCTAGACGACCTTTCACCCTACTCTTGAGGAAATAACTTGTGGGGCACTACCCAAGGACCATTATATGCAAGTGCCATGGAAATGTGTGCATGTATGTGGAAACAGCAAGCAATTGTGTAGGGTTAACATTTGGGTTAACATTTTACCACAGACACACACACTACCAAGCAATCCTTATGTGCCCTCTTGCAAACAACACAAAAATAGCCAAAGATGCACTCAAAAACCATCCTTTTAGAACCCTCACTAAAAACATCCAGTTATATTATTTATAAACTAAAACTATTATACTATTATTTATAAAGGATGCAGGTAAAAGAGAAAATCCAACCCGATGCTCATAATATTTTGAGCCTGCAGCTACACCACATATTTTTAGAGGCTTGATTTTTTACATAAATAATATTAGTAACAGCCTGTGAATTTTGCAACAAATGCAAATGATTGATTATACAGTCACTAAAATATTATTCCACAAATACCACATAAACAACAATTTTCTCAACATAGAAAAAATATATTTTGGAAAAAATATGTTGTTATGAAGATTATAGACGCTCAAGGGTTGAGGATGGAGGATACATTTAATCAGATAAAGTGGAAGGAGGGAGTAAGGGCAATTGTTACGAGCGTGAGGTAAATCTGACCACCCCCGTTTTACGGAGACAAAACCGGATTTAAACCTTGGATTTACTACTACTACTGCAAATCAAACCCAAATCAATGATAAAATCATTGACTTGTAATTGCCAAGGAGCCTAATTACATCAATTCTCACAAAACAAGCTCACACCACAATGATGGAATAAATCTACCCTAAATGGTGTACCGCTTTTTGCAACAAACTGTTCTATATAGCATACCTTTAGACAAATATCAAACACTGTACACATAGCTCCCTAAAATGCTCTCATTTTCATCATTGGTAAATTTGGTAAACTGAGCAACATTCATGCCTGCCATGAGATTCTGATACTCCAGGTTTGTCAATCTTTTACCATCAACGACAGTTACTTGTGGGGTGGCCTATAACTGCTTTAACCATTACAACCCTTCTGCCTTCGGATGTCGAGCCAAATCCAGAACTACCTCTCCCTCTCCCAGCCATATGAAGCGATATATGTTGAATAGTCCCCATAAGTTACTAAAACACAAAACAAATCAAAAGATATGTGGAGTGGGGACGGTAACAAATTTTGCATTTGTGTGCATGTGTGCGCTTGTGTGTGATGTCTTATACTTGTTAAATATACTTCTGATGACCTTACAACAAAATAAACTTTCGAACAACGGTCTTCAGAAGTTTACCAGGGCTTTATTCAGTGTTTGGCTTTCGACCGAGCCGTGTGTTGTGTGTGTTGTGCGTGCGTGCGTGCATGCGTGCGTGCATATGTGCGTGCGTGCGTGCAATGTATTCACATTTGTAAAGTGTGCAAATCTTGCTGTGGAATCACAAGTAGACTATGGGTACTTTTTATAGATTTTTTTTTCAAGCAACTTACAACAGTCTGGCATCCTGAAATGCTTTTTCGTAGTCTCTTCTCTGACCAGATCACACTCCTCATTAAGTAACTTTATGCGCTTTAAAGAAACTTGCGTTCTTTGGAGATCTTTGGATGACCTTTTAGCATTAACCTACACCTACAGAAACAAGTGCAAGCCTCTTAAATATTGCATCATTAAGTGTTAAATATTTCAACCACAAAAAGATGGACTACTACTTAGAACACAAGCAAATCCAGCTTTGGTGACCACTGCCCTAAGTTTCTTTTTTAATTTCACCTTTAGGTTCGGACCTTACCAATGGATATAACCCAGAAGACACTCAGTACGTGAGTTTTGGCAAATGAATATCTTATTTGCTATCTTTAACTTTGAAAATAGAAAAGTAGGTACTTTGCCCCTAAATCTTTAATAAAATGGTGTGGGTCTTTTAAGTGGCAGAAAAAGAACAATAATGGTGGACATGAAATACTTATGGGAAGCCAAAACATCATAACATTGACCATTCAGTCAGTTTCTGAAGTGTTCGCAAAATTACATTACATACTTACTTCACTAACTTCTGTATCATCATGCACTTTAAAGGGGCTGACTTGATTTAAGTCTATAAATTTTTCATCTTGATAGAATTGCCTTAAACCCGAAACCCAACTGTAAAGTTTCATGCTGATATTTCAACTCATTTATTTTGATATCAGAGCATTTTGTAATCCCCATTGAATACTGTGAAAATTAATATTGTTCGGACCAAATTGGGGGCCATTTTCGCTCATAACATCCAAACCAACATCCTCTCACCAACATTTCACAGGGTAATGATAAAATTGTACTTAGCGTTCCTTCTGATATCAAAATTTTGACCACTTCCGGTAAGATAATGGGTCCCTGGGGACGATGCTATTAGTTGATCGGACCATGGCCCTTTAATCTAATCTATTCCATGTGCTTTATTATTCTATTGTTGGAATAAGCACATGATACATGTAGGTGTGAAGGGTATAAAGTATTATGCCACCTTAAAGTGTTTAAATCACACAAAATTCACACAATTTTGCTACCTGATAAAACTAAATAAGCATTTTTTTTTATTCTTCTAGGATGAACACAACTTTTTAACAATTGTTATAATCTAATTTTATTAGTTAATGGGGTTAAAACAACAACCAATATATACGAGAAAATGCCTTTGCACCCATAAGAAGCGCACATCATTGCTAAATCCCCCCTGGTAAAGTACTGATTTTCTTTTTTTGGACCGTCGTTTTGCTCAAATAATTCACCCTGTAAAGAGACTTGGTTTCTTTTTGGGCTTCTGTTTTGGTAACAAAGGATTTCTTGGGGGTTGGAGATTAGAAAATTGAAAAACAATGAAAGCTTATGAAATGTGAGGATTGAGGAATTCTATTTTAATTCCATGGGTGAAGGGTATTTTGACGTTCATTTGTGATTAATCCCAATTCCCCTCTTTTTACATAACACTGCTTTCAACATATATAGGTACAGACCCAATGACGAACTTTTTCATTAAATTATACTGGGTGAATGCTTTTTACACTTCTTCAAATTAAAAAATTGGTAACTATAGGCTACAACTTTTTTTAAAACTAATACTCACTTGGTTTCTTGGTTTAGTTGGGATTTGTCCTGAGATGTACTGCTTTCACTGGTTGTCCTCTCTCGGTCACCTTTCCCAGCTTTATCGCTACTTTCTGAAATTTACGTCCTTCTTCCACTCTGCTGGCTAGGTCTGAAAGCCTCCCTCGCTGAGACCCGCTTCATGGGGGGGGGGGGATTTCTTTAGTGGTGGTACCTCTCTGTCCTTTGCCTTGTCCACGTGAATCATAAGGCTTCTGATTCCTAGCCTTCCCTGGTACCGCCACTGCCATGGCCTATGAAATCTCTATGATTCTGTTTAGGTTGACTATCCTGACGTGGCTCCTCGTCTAGGAACTGCACTAATCCCTCGTCTGCCTGCTGTTCTCACTTTGGGCTCTCCCGTCAGACCCTGTTTAGGCTCCCGTCTGGGTGAGATTGTACTGAGCTACTTTGAGTGTCCTTTGGCATGATCTTGTTGCTAGTCAAATGGCCCTTTACATGGCTGATAGATCAATTCTAGGATGATTGGCTTGTTCTGAAAGAGATGCACAGTGAACCAATGTAGCCCCTGCACTGTAAAACTCGCAAACATAAGTTGTGGATACCAAGCAATTTTATAATGTTTCCCCCCCAGACAAACAACTTATTAAACCTTGGGCCAAACGCCCACTTTGGAGACGTGTAAACGTATCAACTGCTCTGTACAAGTTTTGTATTATTTTCTTTTCAAATGTGTACAGGGAAAAAATCATTTCATCCCTGTTTAATCTTCTGGCAAATGAATACAGCCTTCCATACACAATGGTTCAAAGGTCATCACAAGCAGGAGCAATATTCAAAATGTTCCAAAGAAGTTGCAAACCAGCATCAAATTATTTGTCTTATAACAGCCTGAAAATTTGTTGGCTCCTATCTTTATGAAAACGTATAGCTCATGAGATAAGATGAACAAGATATTGTTCATCAGGTCCATTTTTCCTATACTCATTAGCCATAGCTGCTTGACCTTTAACCCTGTGATCTTGTAGCTGGTGTCACATTTGGTATAAGCTATCTTTCCTTTGCCTATGTGCAATTACCAATGGTTGCCCATCAAAAGAGGGGAAAATAGTTAAAACTTCTTACCAGAGGCGGCAAAAACACATTAGGTTAACCCTTACTTAGTCAATCATCATAATTTGAGTTTGACCATTCACACTTTTTCAGTGGCTTAGCCAAGATTTTGGAGATGGAGGGACAGATTGTGAATGTACCGACACATGTTTTGTACAGTAGAGTATATGCACTGACCAAAACAAATTAGGGAGGGGGAACGCATTCAACAACATATCCATTTGTAATAAAGCACTGGCAAGCAAGCTCTGGCCAGCTTTATCTAACACAGGTCACCCTCAGCCCAACAAGGGGTTCCTCATCAAAATGTGAAACCTGTTGGGGGGGGGGCAACATGCCCCACTATGTGCTCCCTTGCCCACTATTTGCTCCCTTTCCCCCTTTCCCCTGCTGGCTTATTGCTCTTATGAGGTAAACTCCATTTTTGTAATGTTCACTCTTCCTCACTCCATCTAAATACAATGCTTATATAATAATAATAGTAATAATAACACATTTATAAAGCCCATTCTATCTAGGCAGCCTCTTCCAGGCCGCTGAACATAAGATACATAAACAAGCAAAGTTACAAATGACAGAAATTATCATTTACCCTGAAATATTCAACTTGAGTAAAACAACAATGAACTGCATTTGACATACCATATATTGGAATCAAAGGCATCAAGTACAAAATAAATGAGTACAAATTAACCCATCATATGCAGACTGGAACAAATGTGTCCTAGCTGATTTTTACAGTCATTTATAGAAACCATCACCGGATGTCCATGGGAAGAGAGTTCCGTAATTTAGGAGCACATGTAGAAAACGCCCAATCACCAAGGGAGGATAACGTTCTAGGAGTCGTTAGCAAAAGTTTATCAAGATCTGAGAGAGTGCGGCTTGGTATGTATGGGGTGGAGAAATTGCTTTCTCGATGTGCACGTCATTTAGTCATTTCAATGTTTGGTTTTGCTTTGGTTGTGTTTCATGCCTCCCCTCTTGCCTTTATGTGGACTCCCACATCCCCACTTTCGTACAACTACTAACTACATAAAGTTTTTTAACTTACCAATTTATTATTACTGTTAGGCACGTTTGGTGCTGTTCCTCTGAAGTTACTCCCCACTTTACTCACAGCTACACTGCGATCTCGGCCCATTCCTGTCCACCTTTATGCTTTTCTCTTGTTTCTCTTTTGGCTATTCCCTCCCTGAAGTCAAAAACAAACACATCATAAATATTAATACGTAATGGACAGCATGGGCCTCTGGTTAGGGCCAATGCCTCTGGTAAGGAGGTCACTGGGTCAAATCCAGATGAGGCATTTCTGGATTAAAGGTTGCACCGCAATATTTCAAGTCATCCTTATTCTGTGATATGTAGTGATTTTCATATAGATTAGACACTCACTAGATTACTTACCTTTTATTTGGCAACAAAATAACTTAAAATTAGAACAAAAGGCGATTTGTATATACTTAATATTTCAATATTAAAGATAGGCTGAATGTCATATTTTCTCCTATAGGAAATTAGAAATTTCACATTTTGTACAAGAAACACCTCTCAGCTACTCCTTTCAGGTGGTATATTTTTGATAGAACTTTTAGGCCATTGCAAAAATCAGAATTTATTACATTTTTTAGGGACACCTTTATTTGAAATCTCTCACGCCCCTTTAAAGGAATCCACCTACCCAGGCCACTCCTAGAAGACTTGTGCTAAATATATAGCAGAAACCTTTCCATTCAATCGGTTCTGGTATAACGCCAAGTCAGACCGAACACAATAATGCTCATATTTTTTTTCACTGCAAGCAGGTAATTTTTTTGACAACATGGTTTCCTGACACAGTTTTTCTCTTGGGCAAAGTCTCAAAGTCTTGTTTTATTTTACTGGACGTATGCCGTTGTTTTGCAGGCTAGGCTTACACTGTTACAGAAACGCACAAGAAATCATAGATGCATGTCACGGCATGCATGCCATGATCATACACGTCATGCATGCCACAATCATGCATGTCTCACTGAATCATGTCAATGATGCGCCACAATATACATTCATGTCACGATGCTCTGAATACTCGCAGGTGGGTCCATTAGAGGAAAATGGTCTAAACTCGAAAACATATACCCCTGCGGGACTCGAACCCGCATCTCGGTTTTCTTCCAGGACAGTGGATTGAAGGAGTAGGAGCCGACGCCTCTCCATTGGCCAAAGGGGCTTCTTCCATTGACGTTTTTCTTAAAGAATTTATTGACTATATGGCAAGCCAGAGTTCGAATTACTCAACACGTGAAAAGTGGTAACTCGCCATTGGTCTAATGCATTCAGGTCTAATGCCCATTTTTGTCTACCTCAATTGGTCTAACACCGTGTGTCAATAACATTTAGTCTAATAATCATCATCATCACACCAGCATTTTGTTGCGCAACATCGTTGTTAAATGAGAGGATGTGAACCAGCTAGGAGCGCACTCCTATCAACATGAAAATGTGTTCACTAATTTTATTCTGTATAAAAGGAGAAATTGTTTGGGATTAATGTTTCAAGTTTCAGTTAACCTCAGGGTTATTTGGGAGGGGGGTGGGGGAGGATTTCGATATTTTTTTAAATGAATGGAAGAAAGAGGAAACGAGTTGTATGGAACAATGTAAAAAGGGGGCAATTAAAAACACACCTGACGGGACTTAAACCACAATCTTCGGTTTACTTCTATCACTGACAAACCCCGCCTTTAGAGATATTAAGGATATTGAAACCTACTCCATTACACCACATGGGATTCGTATATATTGTAATTTCTGTTAAGAATTATTGGCTATGGCAAGCTAGAGGATCGAATTACTCAACGCGTGAGAAAAACGCTTGCCACCGCGGTGTAAGGAAACTAGGAGTCCTCCAGAACTTAGTATCCTAACTATCTTGCACTTAAACTTGTCCGAAATAACCCGCGACCTTGTAGACGAGGCAGTTAGGTACAGTTCTGAAACAAATACACTGGAGAACACATGGCTTGAAGGACTCCAGATTACGGAATAAGCACATGATACAAGTAGGTGAGAAGGGTAAAATGTGACTGTGCCATACCTTTTAAAGAAACATCTTTCGTTTTCTTCAGAAACTACTGCATGGGTTTTGTTGTTTTTGGGGGTGTGTTTTCTTTTTGGGGGGTTTTACCGACATTTTGTTCTATATAGAACCCTTTTTATATGAGATTAGCTAAGTCATATAACTCTCCCAAGGTTCTGCTTAGGATCATATCTTATGAGGCTTCATTAAAAACAATTAGGAATGTTTCTGTATTAAGTGCTAAAATTTTCTTTAAAAGAACAAAAAAAAAAAAAGGACAGGGACACTGTTTCTTTATGGAAAGGAGTTTTGAAGTGCATGGAGAAGGACACGTGTTTTGGGGATCAATGGTGAATTGGGTGCACATATAGCTTTCATGGTCCTTTTGGACTATTTGAAGAATTTTGGGACCATTTTGAAAATAAGAATCGGACAATTTCTTCCTGGATAACCTCGAACCTTTATTGCCCTATATTAAACTATAACTCATATGGCAAACTATACTTTTTTGGCCAACATTTGGTATAGCTTTCATGTACACATTTATACCTAATATTTCTAAGAAAAACCTTGTCTCCCTGCATGCTGCCCGCTCTTCCTACTTCTAGACCTTGATTTGTATTCTCTCATCAATTTCTAAGTATCATACCCAAACTGTTTCTGTGCAATTATTTTGAGGTCAAACCATCATTTATTTAAATTCCATGCACTATTGAAATGCGTCACCAACTGCAATTTCTGTGAAAAAGCAGAAACAATTGCTGAAACCAGACGTTGTTTGGGATTTATGGTTGAAGTTACAGTCAGCTCACTGTTAGGATTTCTTATATTGTTTTTATTAATGGTCTAAAAAGGAAAATGATGGTATCGCAAGCATAACCTCTGGCGGGACTCGAACCGCACTCTTCCGCCCTGAAATTAAGGAATTTAAGGGATTAATATGTTGGTGATTTGTTTATCTTTGCTTATTAAGAAGAAATCAGACCTGCAACACCGGATTCGCCTACTCTGTCTACTACAGAGTAAAAAGGTGAGAACATCCCATGCGGCTTTGTTTAACAGTATATTTCAGTCACTTTTTCGGCTGAATATTTTGGTTAAAAAATCCGAAAAAAAATGTGCTAAAATACCAAATTAAAAGTATGCGTGCGGTTTAAAGACAACTGCCATTATTATTGTTTAAATATGCAACCGATTTAAAAATATTCTATACTCATGTGTCTGTAATCAAACTGTCTTTTGTGTGATTATCCTTTTGATGAGAAGAAACTCATATTAAAACTCGGACCATGATCTGGTTACATACCTTTAGCAGTAAGATCATATAGTTACCGATTGCTAGGAAACGTCCACTGAATATTTAATCCCGTATAACTTTCGATATATTTTATAGTTTTTTCTCGTATTTTTTTATCATAAAACTTCAATAGTTAATCCCGTATAGGTTTTCCGTGTACTTTTTTTAAAATCACAAGTAGGCCTACTCCCCGCGGGGTAAGCCGTAGTTCCCGTTTTCCACAATTTTTTTCTCATAACTCCTCAAACTCCCATATAAAGTTCTCGCCATATCCCCCCCCCCCCCCCAGCAAACACACGTAGTCTATTTTTTATTCATCGTAGTTTGCAGCATATCCTGTAGCTTTATAGGCCTATATATTCCTAGTTTATAAATATTAACCCGTCATATTTCATCCCGTATTTTCCGTAGATTTTTTTTCTTTTCAAAACCCTGTGGGCGTGGGGTAACCCTTATATAGTCCATACTACGACAATCAAAGCGAAATAACATTTCTTTCCCCACATCGTTTGCACAATAAGAGACGGTAAGTTATTTGCGTACCGCCTATAGCGTCTTACGCGTAACGCCCGTGGCCGCGTAACCACCCGTCGCAAAGCTCCACACACACGCGCCGCTTAACGCGTACAAACAAAATGGGGTTGCCACGCGTAACCCCCGTCGCAACGCACCACTCATACGCGCCGCTTAGTAAGCGTACAACACAAATATATTTATCATGGCAACCGAGCACATTTTCGTTGATTTTTCAGTCTTTCTGAACAGATTTCGTCGCAATATTTTGCGCTAACCCGTCCGGTAACCTCACGCACCGTCCACTTGAATTTGGCGCAATATGGATCGCAACTGACGGGCCTTTTTGCGACATACACACATACATACATACACCATACATACGCCATTAGCCATTAGTAGTATGACTAGCGGGAGCCCGCGCTTCGCGCGCTCCCGCGAGTTGAGTGAACGGGAGCGATCACTGAACTGAAGCGATCACTGAAGAAGTGACACAACATGCATGGCGAGACTGCCAAACACGTCACCCTGACTTTAGGACTCCCCGAGTCGCAAATTTTGTATTTTTTAACACTTTTAATACCTCAAATTCCCGTACCTATCAATCCTATAGCTCATATAGTTACGATTGGCTAAGGAAACGTCAACGGAATATTTAATCCCGTTAACTTTCGATATATGTTATTTTTTTTCGTCTGTATTTTTTTAAATAATAAACTTCAATATTTAATCTCTTTTTTAAAAAAAAGGTTGTACTTTTTTTAATCAAAAGTAGGCCTACTCCGCGTGAGGGTCAGCTGTAGTTCCCGTTTTCCACATATTTTTCTCTAACTCCTCAACTCCCTATACAGTTCTCGCCATGCTTCCCACCCCCGTCACAGCATCCCGTAGTCGTATTTTTTAGTCATCGTAGTTTGCAGCATCTCCTGTAGTTTAATAGGCCTATATTCCTATTTTAATAAATATTAACACGTCAATATTTCATCCCGTAATTTTCCGTTATTTTTTTCTTTTCAAAACCCTGTGGGCGTGGGGTAACCCTTATAGAATCCATACATACGACAATCAAGCGAAATAACTTTCTTTCCCCACATCGTTGGCACTATAAAGAGCCTTGTTTTAATTTGCGTACCGCATAAGCGTCGTTACGCGTAACGCCCTTTGGCACGCGTAACCACCCTTCGCAACGCACTATGCATACGCGCCGCTTAGTACCGCGTACAAACAAATCGTTGCCACAGTAACCCCCCTTCGGCAACGCACCGCATACGCGCCGCTTAGTAACGCGTACAAACAAATGATAATTTATCATGGCAACCGAGCACATTTTCGTTGATTTTTCAGTCATTTCTGACGGATTTCGTCCAAATATTTGCGCTACCCCGTCCGGTACCCTCACGCAACCTTCACGTGATTTTTGGCGCAATATGGATCGAAACTGACGGAGCCTTTTGCGAACACACACATACATACATACATACATACAGACATACATCAACCATTAGCCAAATTATAGATGATAGAGTCAACTCTGAGAGTCAACCAAGGCGCCGAGGAATCAGCGATATCATCCTGATACGCTCCTCTCGCACCGATAGCTTACGCATCTCTCGTTGTCTGTGATCGATTTTTAGCATCATTTTATCACATCCATAGAACTGGGGTACCTTTTTGGCAAAAATGTGTTTTTTCATAACGGAATATCTCGAAACGCATCCGCTAACCCCCTATTTTAGATTTTGAATCAGCACCAATGAAATATCCTATATATCAAATTTTAAGAAAATCCAGGAAGAATTCTATCATGCGGCATCCACCTTAAGAAGGCCAGTGTCACCCCCCCGCCCAAAATATTTACGACCGCGGTTGTATATTATGATTTGATTTTCTTACCAACTCCAGTTGCGAGACGCCTGGCGAACCTTGGTAAAAGTCGTCATGTTGTTTGCTGGGTTCAGCGATGAACGGTCGGCAAGCTTGTTAAACAAGTCGCGACGTTTGGTTGCTGTTATACAGACCCTGCCTTCGGGCCTTGGGTAACAAGGTGGCTGTTGAGGTTGTTGGAATACCGGTTGGAATGCCGGTCTTTGCTGGTAATGCGGAATTTGTTGCATTTGCTTTCTTGGATTATACTGCAAGTAAAAAAATGTTACCATCACCGATAATGTATGCTAAAAGCAAGAAACAATTCAGAGCTTTGGAATACACGGTACAACAGAATGATATGCATCATTTCTTTTGCATATTATAGTTATATGTTTTGAAAATAAATGGTCAATTAGAGTCGATTCGTACGATACAATGCAGATGTTTTTAAATCAAGAATGGAGAACTTCTTACAAAAAACTTATACTATAATAACTCTACTCTATATTCCTCATCTCCTATATTATTTGATATGATTTTATATTATATGATAAACAAACAATAAATAAAAACAATAACAAATGCAATTGCATCTTCTTGTATCAACATTAATTTCGCTGCATGATTTAAAAAAAATATTTTACCAAATTTGGCGGTGTCATCATCACCTGTGGTTGCATCACATACTGCGGTGACTGGGGCGCGCTGTGGTGTGAGCAGGATACCAACGTCGGTGCCGTCATGGTAATGGGCGGGTTTTGCTGGTAGGTTGCCTGCAGTTGGCCACCCTGTTGTGTCTGTGACATATTGCTCATTGGTATTCCGCTACGGAGATTCCCTCTCTGAATTGCTTGATTTAGCATATATCCAGCTACAGCTTGTTGCTAGTGGAGGAAAAAGCAGAATGTCAAATCCACCTATCAGACGAGGAATTTCTTATACATAATTTTATAACAGAGTTAATTTTAAACAAAAATTATACTAACCCTTAGCAGATTTAACGGTTGAGGATGCATGATTTGCTGTGGATTCACTGGGTTGAAAAGCATCTGGTCAGGTGTAGTTGTGCCCTGCTGTACAAGAGAAGGCATCAAGGCTGTATTATTAGAGGAACCCTGCGCATTCATACCATGAGAAGCGCTCGTTCCGAGTGTTGGTAGTAGTGGCTGATGGGTAACCGAGGGAGTAGCTGCGGTAGTAGACGATGTTCGGGTTGAATCTAGTTCCTGGAGTGGGGAGCTTGTACTTGGACTCGAGTGACAGGAATACCATGGCGACTGCAAAAGCAAGAAAGAAACAGTTGCAGCTTCAAATTCTTGCTTTCGTTTACAACTATACGTCAGACCGGTGTGAAAGTAGATATAGTCCGCCGGGAGTCATAGTCCGTGCGCCATAGACGACAACCGAATAAAGCGTGAAACTAATGTTGCGTGAAAAGTCAACTGAATCGAGTGTCCTATTCTTTACCGTTATAGGTGGACTAAGAGTCCGGCGGACTATAAAAACTTCTATACGGTTTTGAGTATTGCGTGGTTTGTCACCCAAGTCTTATTTGTAAAACACATGCACATTCTTTCCATGTGTAATTTGAATTAAAGGTGCGTGTTCCGATCGTCTTTGGGACCCCCTGATTTACCCGAAGTAGTATCGATTTTGATATCAGATGAAAGACCGTATTTTTCTCATTGTCGTCCTGAAATTTGAGCCCTCAAATCCACTTCATTCCCAAGATATAAACAGAAAACCGCCGTTTTAGTGGTTAACCATCAATATTTGCACAGTATTGAATAGGACGTTGCACTATGCATTATCGCGTCTAGCACCAGAACCGCAAGTTTGTTTCCCACGGTACTTGATGGGGTATATGTGCAAGTGCCAGGCTCTCATATCAAGTAGAGAACAAAATACACATAAATCGGAACAAGCACCTTTAACGAAGAGAAGATCATTGAAAAGTCTTGCCCACAATATTAGAACTCACAATTGTTTTCCTACTACGACTAGATTGGAGAGTCACGGAAAAAAATCCGGGGAATGGTGAGAGTTTCACTAGCTTCTCATCAAAACCACCAAGAGATAACAACATAGCCCGATCCTTATTTTGTCCACTTAGAACCCTCTTCATCTGTTTCATTCCTCACTTATTTTTCTATAATCGCAGTTACTTTACAATTTTAGTGGTGTATAAATTCCGTCGTGTTTGTCTTACGATAGATGGAGCTTGCAGTAGTATCTATGATATATGAGCCCCATGAGTGCTATTTACATGTGCAATATTGAATCCTTGTAAGCAAGTTTATAATAGTGATCATATTGTTATTTAAAATATTATAATCTCATCTTCTTTCTTCACTTTTATATATTTATGTGTAATCTAGTAATATTTAATATTTTGGTCATGTAATTTTATCTTATGCATGTTTTAATATTTGTAAATGTCGCTCAGGCAATTTATTGCAAGTCATGAGATTAAATAAATTGAAATGAAGGCATAAATATATTATACCCTTTGCACCTATGTTATATCATGTGCATTATTCCGTTAACGGAATAAAGCTTACGATATAGAGTAGGTGCGAAGGGTATAATGTAATTATGCCGAAATGAACTATGAAGGAAAAAGTCTCACCTCCACGTCCTCCACGTCTTCTTTGTCTTCCTCTTGATACGGACAGGCTTCCCATTCTTCCTCCTCTTCCTGTTCGCGATGTGTGTAATCATCCTCATCTTCTTCATCAAAAAGGGAGAGGTGCCAAAGGTCAATTTCTTCTAGCTCTAGACATTGATTGTCCTTTTTGTCGTCGTCATCCGCCTCCTCAGCACAAGATCGCTCCCTCTGAGGCCATCTTTCAAGTGGTGCCTAAATATATCACACGTTTTGAGTAAATGTAAATGCAAACTTGAACGAGATATCTGGACCTACTAATACAGTGTTCTGATGCCAAGGTACAGCTTCAAAACTAAGGGGTTCCCAAAAAATAAGAACATTTTGTTGCATAACTTCACTTAGAACTGGATGTTTAGAAAATTTCAAAAAGTTTTGAAGAGAAGAAAAATTTGGCTCTGCCACAAACGTTATTGCTTTTCAAAATCACTTTTGGCATAAACACACACTCCTTTTTTCCAAAAATGATGTCGTCAGAAAAAGTGGCACTTTACCGTATTCAAACGTCTAAAGTCAATTTACAACAACGATTTCATTTCCTTTCTTTATATTCATTGCGGTCTGAATTAAATAAACATTAACGCATAGGCAAACAAATTAACAAACAAGACAAATATGCAGACAAACAAACAAATAATGAGATGAGATTTGTGTAAGCAACACCAGGTGAAATGTGAAACAGATCGACACAAAGGAGAACGCTAAACAGGCTCAACGTGGTGGAATTATCCAGCGAGAATGGAACCACATTCATCAACAGATCAGCAAATTGGTAAACACTACAATGATGTCATTAGTGCAGATGGAGGAAACATTGACTATTGAGTCTCACCCTGAATGACAAACAATTACGCTGTTGTTGTTGTAAATTGATCATTTATTGACTTTAGACCTTTGAATACGGTAAAGTGCCACTTTTTTGACAACATTATTTTTGGAAAAAGGAAGTGTGTGTTTTTTTTTTTTTTTTTTTTCTTCAAAACTTTTGAATTTTTTCAAATCATCCAGTTCTTAGTGAAGTTATGCAACAAAATGTCTTTGAATTTCAGGGGGGGGGGCTTATCTTTTGGGAACCCTGTATAAACCACCGGTTGTTTGCTGGTCCCGCCCGTTATTTTCCGGTTGGGGAACCGGTTTCTACACTCTTAGAAATAAATGTTCCAATAAAGGTTCAACATAGAACTTTTTTGTCCTGTATTTAGCACCCTAAGTTCTATAAAGAACCTTAAAAAGTTTTATGAAGAACCTTCACAATTTAAATAGGCATATGAACGTTCTTTTTGTATGTGTCCACGTATATTTTGAAAGGTTAAACAAAGTGAAAGGTAGAAATAACCCTTTGGTTCTAAAATAATTTCGTGCCCCCCCAACAAAAAAAATCATGGTTCTACAAAGAACCCCACGACGATTCGTTAGGGTTCTTCATAGAACTATCAAAGGCTCTGTAGTCACGAAAATGGTTCTTTGTAGAACCATAAACTCTAGGAACCCTTAAGTTATGTTAATAAAGCACCCTTCAGAGGTTCTTAGTAGAACAGTTTTTATTTGGCCACGAAAATATTTTAGAACCAAAGTGTTATCAATGCCTTTCACGTTGTTAAACTTTTCAAAATATACGTGAACACATACAAAAAGAATGTAGCCTATTTAAATGTTAGCTAATGTTGATGGTTCTTCATAGATGTTTTGAGGTTCTTTATAGAACTAGGGTGCTGAATCAGGACAAAAAGGTTCTATGTTGAACATTTATTGGAACCTTTATTTCTAAGAGTATATTATTGTTCTAAATATTTAAACACGGTTCACCCGACATGAACCATAGGTCAACTGGCAGTTGAATTTGAAACCGCTGTTCTATAATAGATTCACCGCTGTGATATTTTTACCACTTCAGATAGTCTTGCAGAATAAAGCTCATTCACAGTGTACGTGCTTTATTCCGTAAGACTATCTGAAGCGGTAACAATCCTCGTTTGATTTTTTTGGAATGACGTCCAATCAATCTCGTCATACTATGACTGATATGGTTTGTTTTTGTTGTTGAAAGAACCAAACACGGAGGCTAATAACAGAGTAGTTTTGTATTTATAATTGTAAATACAAGGCTTATTTTGTTTGCACTCAACGATAGAAACTTTTATTACTGCAAAGCAGACTGTACGTCGAATTATGGAGAAAAAAATCAACTCAAGCTATATAATAACCCTTAATTGGTAAACTGGACCAAGTTTCTCAGTCATGCCTCAAATGACGGGGAATAAAAAGGGAATATTTTTGGAGTTGTTGGTGAAACAAAAATATCAGCATAAATAAAACTAATAATAAAACCTACTAATAAGAAGGTTAAGTAAAGGCGGTATATGTGATAGTCATCTCCTTATTGGCGGTAGTCCTGACTGAATATATGATTACATCTTTAATTCTGAAACAAAATGTCAGCGTGAATTGAAATCCTTATTTGGCATGTACAAATTATCTTTAGAGAATCTTTTTGTTACTTACACGATTTCTTGCAGATGGGACTGATTTAGGAGTTGCAGCAGGACTTAATTTCAGATCATCAGCTATTTTCTTGAGTATGTTCTTTATTTCTGACATCCCATTTTCAAGTACATCTAGAGGTATTTCGGGAATCTGCGGTATTTCTAGTTTTGGTACAGAAGGGGGCCTTGGCGGTGTTTCTGCTGCAAATTCCTCAAGCATCCTCATTACTGAGTCTGAAGATTGTTCTACAAGTTCCGAATCCGTGTCTGCTATCCTCTTATCAATTTCGTTGAGTTGCGTCTTGTAATTATCGACCTGTTCCAAAACCTCCTGAAACAATGCTAGTATTACCATTTCGTTTGAAGATAGAAGATCAAAGTCTTTTCTTTGTGCACGTGTAACACTTGTAACAACCTTACTTTTCAAAGAGTCAAGTTCTGTGTGGATTGCCAGGAATTCATCAGTTACTTTTTTCTTTTGATGTTCATATTTAGTTCTGGCACTATGAATCTGTTCCAATTGGCTTTTTCCATTTGTGCGCGAGTTAGTTCAAGTTCACAAAGCCTCGTCTCCACGGCTTCCTTATGACTTGACAAGCCCTTCCGCTTTTCGCTGGCAATCTCATTCAAAAGGGTAACTGTATGTTTATCAGAATTATGGTCTTCTTGAACACAAAATTGACAGATAACTTTGTGGCATGCTTTGCAATACCACATTCTAACCTCACCCTGGTGTTGTGGACATCCTTTCTCGATTTTTTTATTTATTATTTCTAACTGGTTTTCAATTTGAAAGTTAGTTTTAAACTCTAGCTTCACTGCATCTCGTGCAATCTGTTTCATATCCCATGGTTGAGGAAATTTAACTGGAAACTCACCGCTCCTCTACAGGTAGGACAAGAAAAGGTAAAAAACTGGGGAGTCCGGTGGGTTCCGATCTTTGGCTGAGCTGTGCTTGCAATCATATCTTGCAAGCAAACTTCGCAGAAGTTGTGCAAACATGGAATGACAGTTTTAGGAGTCTTGAAATGTTCCAAGCATATGCCACATGTTACCTGCTGAGAAATGTCTTGCACCACAGTTGAACTGAAAATACCAAAGATACCGTGATAATATTTTTGTTGACTAGCGGTTATTCTTTTTTTGGGGGGGGGGGGGGATATATGTTTGAGCACTATCTCATTTATACAGAGTAGTCTATGGAAAAACTGACAACTTTGAGCATGTTTCTTTCACATTTAAAACACTCACAGAGGGGAAGCAGCAAACCAAAGTACGGGCTAAAATCACCGAATGACCATTTCAACATAATTTTTGACCAGAATTTTTTTTAGAATATGAATCACTAAACTCAGAGCACATCAAAAAACCCAGCACATTATGTTCTATAGCCGGTACGGCTCATAGTGGGCCTAAACGAGATGAAATTGATGAGTGCGGAGAAAATCGCCCCAAATTCCCTGTCCAAATGCCATTTAAGAAAACATATGAGGTTACCATATCAACATGAAATTACACCACTTTTGTAAATAAACTAATGCATTTCAGACATTTTAAAGCATTGTTACAGATACCATGCAAGAAAGTAGTCCACCCAAGATTTGTGATCCTTACGGCAGCCAGTTAATCGTGTATAACCTGAAAAACCTATTTGAATATCGTTATATTATAACTTCAAATATATTTGGTTTAAAATGCGTCATGTACGTTGGCATCTTAAAGGGGCGTGTTCCGATCGTCTTTGGGACCCCCCTGATTTACCCGGAAGTAGTATCGATTTTTGATATCAGATGAAAGGCCGTATTTTGCTCATTGTCGTCCTGAAATTTGAGCCCTCGAATCCATTTCATTCCAAGATATAAACAAAAAACCGCCGTTTTTAGTGGTTAGTATTGAATAGGGCTTTGCAACGTGCATTATTGCGTTACCATCAAAACCGCAAGTTTGTTTCCCACGGTACTGATGGGGTGTATGTGCAAGTGCCAGGCTCTCATATCAAGTAGAAAACACAATACACATAAATCGAACAACCACCTTTAAATCTGACAGTATTTTCATATACTCTTAATGATTAATTAACCGGTTAATTAATTACCAAAGTTTTCATGACAGTTAAAACTTCACCGGCCAACCATCAATAAAGCAGATATTGAATATAAAAAAGTATCTGTGCTCTATAGTTGACAACGTTGCTACCAATATAATTAAAACGCGAATTTAACAAATAGTAGATAAACCAATATTCTCCATGGGTGGTTCTCTGACCCATACACTTCAAAAATGCCCGGACAACATGGACTAATATTAGGTCAAATATCAAGAGTTTAAATTTTTGAGCAAAGGTCGCCTAAAAATTGGTATAATTTTACTCAATATTACGTAGCAAAATTTGGTAACAGAGCTTGGCGGAAGTTTGCTCAATGCTTTTAGACTTTATTTGAATCAAAGTTGGTCAAAGCGGTTTTACCGTGTAATCATTGCTTTGCCTGGCTTTGAAAAAAGGGAAATTGCATTATTTTTCCTATAAGGGTTTAAAAGAAGGCCACAGTTAATTTTCTTTTTTTTTCCTTGGTACCCCATTAGAGACACAAATGTAATTATAAGGAAATGAACGATTTTAGTTAACTTACCGCTCCATTATAAAGATATTTCTCTACTGGTGTCTACAGCTCAAACGTTTAAACTGATAAAAGTAAAACAGATAACAGCGTTAGTCATTCTTTTAAGAAACTCGAATGCAGAAAAAAAAAGATAATATGAGAGAGTTTAGTTTCCCCAAAAGAGATACAAATGCGATTGTCATTTAAACTTGGAAAATGAACGGTTAACTTACCGCCTCATTATCTGGTTTCTTCTCTACAGGTGTTTGCAGTTCAGAGCTTAAGCTGTTTAGTAAAAGCAACAATGATAATAACGTTACAAAATACTCTTAAAACAATTAATGTGACACAAAATGCGCAATATTAGTTCAATATTAGTGGAAATTTTTCGAAATCCTAGGGAACTTACCACCACATGCAGCCTTTGCAACCTTAAAGGGGGATGGCCCGATTTAAGGATATGAAGTTTTCATCTTGATAGATTGGCCTTAACACTCCAAAACCCCATCTGTAAAGTTTCGTGCCGATATTTCAATCCGTTTTGATGCGAGAGCTAAAAACGTGATTTGGTAAGCCCCATACAGTACTGTGTAAAATTAATATTGGTCGACCAAAATGGGGCACATTTTCGCTTATAACTTCCAAACTAAACATCCTTTGGCTCTACGATTTCACAGGGTAAATGAGAAAAATAGTAGCTTTCATCTGATACCAAAATGTTGACCACTTCCGGTAAAATCTGGGGCTTCTGGGGACGAGGCTATTAGCGATCGGGCCATGGACCTTTAATAACTAAAATGTTAAGTTTGAACAATGGTGAAGTCCACTTTAACGGTGGAAAGCGATACAGTAGTGATTTTGCTCCTACTGCAGTTATGAAACAATGCCAGATGGCGATATTTTCAAGTTTTGGTTAACATAATTTAATAAGGAATATCGAGAAGGGAAAATCTAGTATTAATACACCTCAAGCATTGGTTACCGAACTCCTACTGCATTACCATAGCACTTTCTAACAAGACAGGCTTTAAAAAAGCATGTTTTGTTGGAAAGTTGGGATTAATCCCACAAGAGACACACATGACATTCAGAAAGTAGAGCAACTGATATAACTTCAATCCATTAAGTTCGTTTTATGAACTGTATGTACTTGCTAGAAGAGTAATGACATTCGCCGTACCATATAAATCAGTGCAAATACCACAGTTTTATTTTCTGTCTTGAACACTGAAGTGGGCACGTTAATAATAGCTAATAATTAACAATGACAGGGTAACAAGATGTCTAACGCTCATGTATGACTTAACGACTACTCTTGTTGGAATGTGAAATTGTAATGTAAAATTTCATTGAATAAAACAGAGCCATGAGCGCATGCTATGTCATGCACTTTTGATTTATTCCCATTTGAATGATTTCGGCAACTGACAACGTTATGCCCGGTGTGTTCTCACTGATATAATATCAGAGAAAATAGACATTACACATGACGTATAATTATTTTCAATACACTAATCACTATTAAGAAGACCATATTTTGTACCTTGTTTTGATTTTTTTTATAAAGATCAACAACTACTTTCACGCTGATTTTTTCAGCATATAATATATCTCTAACGTTCCTTGAGGAAAATCTGTTCATTTATTCAACATGCACATTTGGCATTTTGGATGCAGCAGCAACAAAGCCTTTCCGGCAGCTCACATTCTACCACACAAATCGCTTGGTGGAACCTCCGATTCCGTTGACAGGTCCCTTATATTGCCATGCAATGTTGCGAAGTAGTTCCATTTAATTTTGATATTTTGTTTCTGCTCTTGACAATGTCCCAAGTAAGGGAATAGTCAATGTTTTTGTTCTTTAGATCCCATATATACTTGTAAAGTTCAGTTTCGTTTCTGTAACTCGAGTTTTTGAACGATTTTTTTGTGATTATAGAATCTGGTTTTGAATGGACCACCGGTTTGCCCAATATACGATTTTTCGCCATCATTTGTCTTGATGGTGGTTTTGTAATACAATTGCGCTTGTAAGGCATTCGCCACGTAAGGGGCAGGTTGTGTTTTTACGACAGTTACAAGTTTTTTGGGGGTGGCGGTGGTCGGTTTTGCGATCCTGGAGTTGTGTGATTTGATGATGTTATTGATGTTTTTGGTACAAAAGTGACAAAGGTCCGCTTTAAGGCGTTGAAGGTCCGCTTTGTCACCATGTTGAGATCAGGTTTGGTCAGTTAAAGTTGTGCGGATTGTCCTAAAGATGATGTTGTCTGAAGGGTTTTGGTGCACACCAGATATGAATGAATAAGCAGGTGAATCCAAGGGTGGTGTTATTATGACTGTTTTTTCAAACGTGCGATGATTAATCCCCACCCCCCCCCCCCGTGCTCAGAATTTGGAGACGACCGTTGTTGAAGAAAAATTTTGGGTCCAAAACCGGCGAGGCAGCGAGCCGAAAAAAATGGGTTTGGTTGGAGGCAAAAGGTCCGCTTCGGCAAATCCGCACCCCCCCCCCCACATAAATTCCTTGCTACGGCCTGCTGTAACTGACCTTACAGTGGTTTCTTTTGAAGATCTGTCTAAGTCTATCCCACATGGAAGTGTTTGTAAATTAGTGCGAATTTTTTTGCGCCACATTGGTATCTGGACATTTTTGGAAAAGGGGGGGGGGGGTTGAACCATATTATTGTCTTTGGCGATTTCTTCCTTTCTTTTTCTTATACATACATCTACAGACATAATACATACAAATTAATTTATATCGCGCTTTATCCAAACAATGATCAAAGCGCTACAAACTAATGCTGTAACAGCATGAGAGACGTGAAAAAATACATCAAAAATAAATGTTGATTTCAAAAGCTTTCTTGAAAACTGCAGGTTGATTGTGCCTCTTTTTCACCATACACTTTTGAACCTGGGAATTGAAGAAGAGTTCTTATCATTGCAGATCGAGTAACTGATGGGCCCGTTGAAGGGAAAGGCTTGTAAGTGAGTAATTGCTGAGAGGTACTCAGGACCAGAATCATGTTCATTAGGCATTTATACACATGTAACGATCTTAAATTGAATCCGGTCTCTGATTGGTAACCAGTGGAGATCTTCATAAGTGGTAAGGGGCTGTCCAGTCTTGAATGAAAGCACAGAAAATGAGTTTTTTGCTGCTCTGTGCTGTAATGGACTGCAGACGATCCAAGTCCTGAGAGTAAGCGCCGTTCGTAAGTAGGGCATTCCCATAGTCAAGGTGTGAAAGGAGCAAAGTCCGGACAACAAGTGACGAGTGTCCTGATCGAGAAATTTACTAATGCGGCGAATGTGTTTTTGCTTGGTTGGGTATGAAAATGCATGTATGGTAAACCGCTTCCTTTTTAAACAAATTATAGTCTTTAGCGGTCTCGGTTGGAATATCTCTGAGATACAACTTTTGAGGGGGATAACCTATAGCTATATAGCTATGTTGCTATATAAGTGGTGCCGTAACCAGTATTTACAGAGTCGAGGGTTGGCGCTATGCGGTAGATTAATATAGAGTCGAGTAGGAGCTAAAGGGTCTCAGCCGTGTGGGACTCGTGGGTAGATGGTTATCACGCTTGCCATTACGCAAGTGACCGGGGTTCATTCCCGGCGAGTGCTCTTTTGAGGCTTTCTTATACTCTGATTTTCTTTCTTTCCAATTAACTTGTTCTTCGTTATGGTTCATTTAAAAATACTTATTAATCGGCTATGTGAGTACCCTTTAGCACCTATACTCGGACTTCTCTCTCTCCATCTCCCTCCCCCTCTCTTCGCTCTCTATATATATATATAATCATAGGTGCTAAAGGGTACGCACATAACCGCATTTTAAGTATTTTTAGATCAGAGTAGCAGAAAGCTTCAAAAGAGCACTTGCCGGGAATCGAACCCGGGTCATTGCTACATGGCAAGTGTGATAACGTGTGATACTATATAAGATATATATCCAGCGTTAGGTAGCGGGATACTATCATGAGTTTAATGAGTTGTATACGGGTGTTTATAGCAAAATCCTCTTAGAAACAGCCCGTCACCGTAAAACATTTTGAAATGGAATAATTTTGCAAAAATTATTTATTTACTTGCCTTTGTTATTTATTACGGAATATAAAATGTAATACAAAAGAGGCGTAATGTGGACTATGAAATGTCCACGCAACGTAGAAAAAGATTGCATAACACAGGCCAAGTGCAAATGACAGGAATCTAATAACACTACACACATACAATAACAATAAATCGTACTGACCAACTCAAGTACAAACAAAAGACGCCAAATTATATAATTGAATGGCTACATGGCCATTGCATTACTTGTTAAGTCATGCGTACAGATTCAGAGGACTTTCTGCTCTATTCAAAATAAGTCGTCACACAAATACTGACCACATGTACCAATCAAATCAAGATTAATAACTTAATTGTCTTAATTTAAAAAAAAAATTCATATGATCACGTTGTTATATAGACTGCATATGAGCAGGGTTTATAAATTGGTTTTTCGATAGGGTGATGAAAGTGTAAAATTGGAATGGTAACCTGAGTCATTTATCACATTTAAACAGCTCATTTTATTGTACTCTGCGACTGATTATGTGATTTGGGTAACTTCACTTAATCATTATTTATATTTAGCTTGTCTTTTTTTATGTAGTATTTGTTTTGTTTCCTATCTATTAATTGTCAGTTGGTCAGGGTCAAGCACCTTATTTTTTTATACGTGTGCCTCGTAATTTATCATGTATTTTTAGGCCTTATCAAATTAAGTTTCATAATGTGTAATGTATGCATGGGTGCCAAATAACACGCCCTGCGTTTTAAGTTGCATCCACATCTCTTGCATGATATTATATATTATTTATATCTAAATTTATTTATAGTTCTATATCATGTTCATAGTTTATATTTGTTACTATATTTATATTTATTGTACATTTGCAATGAGATGGAAATAACCTGAAACCTGAACCTTATCACACTGCATGCAGGCATACTCATATAAACACTTCAGTTGTGTCATAATATGATGCGGCCGTCATGTCAATGGCTGAACAGTGTCAGTAGATACCAAAATTGCAAGTCTAGCTAAGTCTCTTATCGCTTACCATGTACTATTCCATTGCAAGCTGTTATAGCTCCTAATTACATCTGTCATGTCATCTCTTTATCCATATCTTGCAGCGATGTCGTTGTATGTAGGACCAAACGTGTAATATCTCGGAATTACTGTGAACCTTTATTTAAGCTGCACCACTTGCACTGTGCTTAACGCTTGAAACCGTTCCAAAACAATATGGCTGACTAGGAGGTTCAAAGTTCAAAGTCAGTTGCTAGTGCAGGGAATTTCCCTATGGCGTCATCAAAATATTAAATCAAAAGCAAAATAAATACACCATAGAGCAAGGCATGATATAAATGTACCCATGACAACATTTTGATTTTCAGGTACATGTTTTGTTTAATTAATTTGTGTTGGCAAAAATATTTTTATACTGTTAATATAAAAAAATATATATTCTTTTCCTAAAATCACAACCAAAAAAAGATTATGAAGTCCTGCTCTTAATTCCTGGGTCTAAATTTTCTTAAAAATAGGGGATAAAAGATGCACTCGAATTTGAAAACTCCCGTAACACAACCCCGTAAATGTATGGTATTAACATCATGTTATGTGGTATTTATCCGGACGCCCGTAGCTTAGCAAATGTAACGTTTTATTTAATTATCTCAGGCTAATAGCTGCTATGGGCGATTGTGTAAAGAAAAGTGGTGCTCCCAACTGTTTTTGGTCTATAGCGATGTATTGCTAATTATAAACTGCATATGATTTTTCGATTATCTCACATACAACCCAAATATCAACATTTAATTATAAGTTGTTTGAGGCCCTGAGCTTGGAGTTACAAAATTAGCTAAAATTGTGTATTTATTCAGTATCCTTTAACCTCACTACGGTCTGAAATTAGATATTGGCCTGGACATCAACAAGGGGCCATGTGCCGAACCATGTGGCATGACACTATTGCTGAATCGGTCCCTGGGGTATTGCATTTTTATTCCTCTCTGCTGCAATGTTCAAGGTTGTTCTTGCGCAATCTCAATTTGTATACATCACGTCATATGACTGAGAGACGGCATAATGGGAATTCCCGGGACTGAATTTGAACTTCGAACTTAATGGTTGACGTTTGTTGTTGTTCACTGAGCTGACTGCCACAGAATCCATTCATGAAGCACCACAGAAGTCAACTTCAAAGTCAGCTGAATATCAGGTGCAATCAACTCCATGGTGTGGCGATAAAGACGGGACTGAAGAAGCTTGAAGAGGTAAAAAGGTGGAATTAAATGTTCTAATTTGGTTTCATCAAGAAGTATCATATGTACGTAAGCTTACGTAGGTAGCTTAGAGACTATAAGGGCCATCTTTATGGGTGTAATTAACGAGGAAATGATTAGCATAAAATGTAAATGCAAGCATCGTATTGCAACGCTTTTTATACATGGGTTATAGTCTTCATTAATATATCTCATATAAATAAACCGCAATACGACCGCTTACTTGTCGTTATAAACAGGCCTATAGTCTTGTATAATGATAATAAGTCTCAATATCTCTCGTGTCTATATCATAGAGCTATTAGTCAGTGTCTGTATAATACAACATATAACATTTACTTTCTGTAATTGATCACGAGCAAGCCAATATATTATTTGGTATGTATGAATCGTAAACGCGGGGAGAGTAAGCATGGTAAGTGGGGCTGAATTTAGGTTGAATGGACACGGACAACTTAGCACAGACCTATATAGCAAAAGGAAAATATATATTAAAACATAGTGGCATTAAGTATAAATAGATAAAAAAGCACCTGTTAGTTAATTAAGCATCAGTGCTAAATAGCTATTTTCTGAATGTGAGAATACGTATTAACATGTTACCATTGCAAGATGTTGTTTCAATCTCTTATAGTTTATGTCGCATACTCTTTAATTTAGGGATGACGTACCATAACAAATTTTAAGTTGTTCCTTTTCCTTGAAAGTTATTGAAAAATAGATATCGCTGAAGGAAATATTTTGGTACTTGAAATATGATAATCAGAAAGCTATAGTTTTGAAGTTATGACAATTAATGTAATCCAAATTTGAATAGGTGATTTGGACCCCGGGGGGGGGGGCAGTTGTATTCAAAGGTGGATATGATGCGTGAACATGGACTTCCGAAATGCACCCTAAACACGTATTTCCACCGACTAAAAACATACCCAAAACAAGCATTTTCGTCTGTTGTGCTACCATAAACAAGTTTTTTTGTCAGTTTTTGCTACACTAAACAATAAGCAATGCATTGTGTTGATAATATACCCTTATTATCTGGCTTTGCTCATGTTGCTTTATTTCCAAATTACAGTATTTTTGATGATTTTGATCTCGCGAACATCACAATTTCAGGGTTGCGAAAAAAACATACCCTTTTTTCCATATTTGCTGTTTTTGACACCCTAATCAATGTACGCGCGTACATCGATTGGTGAAAAAAAGAGACCCTTTTTACGCGTTTTCTTGTTCACGCATCATATCCACCTTTGAATACAAGTGCCCCCCCGGGATTTGGACACTATATGGATGCTAGTCATATAGAAACGAAAGAGAATTCTGCATAAAAATTGCAATGGGTATCACAATTAACAAGTGTGCACCCCTAGATGCATATCAAATAATACAACATTTACAGCATATGTAACATCATATGTCTTTCTTATAAAAATAATTTTAAAGAAGCATTTCGTGATCCACAGCCTCGTCTTCGCGACTTACCCCCCAAAAGTTGAAATTGTTAGACCATCTGAACCGCAAGTCTATGTATTGCATGTTACCAGATCCTTAACCTGCAATTTCACCGGTTGTTATTTGTAAAACCATCCCAAGTTTGTATTTTCTGTCCATAACGGACAAAAAATAAAAAAGCAAGATCGGTATTAACTGAAATTTTGGGAATAAGCTTTTCTCAACGATATCTAACGAACCAAAAAATGGAAGGTGCTAGAATCACAAAATGCACATTTAAATTGTATGAAATTAATATTTCTGCATAGAACTGGGGTAAAATACAATTACATGGTTTTATCTCTGTTGGTTTTATCGATGTTGAATGGATTGTTGTGGTTGAAGTAGGATATTCTTCTAAAGAAAGTGAGCCCTTGTTTGTGAACACCTCTGGAGTTTGCATGCCAACTTTTGAAGCTAAAGCAGATTTAGGGGTACGTATTTAAGAATATATGGTTCACTCAACCATAATACATATTCTACATAAGGAGACAGAAGTTAGTCTCTGTCAATGACGTGCATATATACTTTACTGTGTGGAGTCAGTAGTGTGCTAAATGCAAAAGTTGTCCAAAGAACTTTCTCCTTGTGTTGGAACTCCCTATTCCAACTATAGATGATGTGACACTATACAAATACTACATGGTAAGAGGGAAATAGGCCCGTAGCCAGTACCAATAAGGGGAAACAGTGCATAGTGTGCCCTATTTCCCGCTATAAACCATGTAGTATTTGTTTTGTTACACCTCACTGTGGCTCTGGGGACGAGGTTGTAGGGAAACAGTTCAATCTATTTCCCTATAGGAAATAGCTCGCGTAATAGGAATCAGCCAATGCTGATGAAATAGCATGATTATGTTCATGAATATTCATGAGGTGTAATAAAATGTTTACAAGTTTTACACAAGTTAACACCTGGTCTATACTGACATATTAGAGGAGCGAAAAATATGCCCATGCAGCTACAGCATTCAAAAGCCTTATCATACTAATTTAGTGAGAATTTAAAAAACACATAGCCCTGCAGGTCCGCACGCATCTACATGACTATAGAGCGAACTGAAGAAGAAAAGCAAGGGTTTTAAGTTGTCTTCGTTTTGCACTTCTGCCAACGCTTAAAGTTACATTAATATTTTATGGTTTGTTTATTATCCATGTAGCTTTTAACAGTTTGGAGTAGCACGGAAAAGGTTGATATAACTTCAAAATGGAAAGGTACGTAAAATATATATATTTGGCTAAATTTAACATTCGTTTTCTAGTTTTATGTTTAGCCACTGAATTTGATATTAAAGGGGCATTTCGTGATCCACAGCCTTGTTCCCCGACTTACCTCTAAAAGTTGATATTTTATATAATCTGAACTGTTGCCCTAAGTGTAGAATGTATGCCTAATCGTACGTGCAAATTCGATCCAGTCCAAAAGAAATTCGTAATTTTGTATTTTCTATCCGTAATTACAAAACAGTAGGCATATTGGGGCACTGTGATGGTTACAGTCCGTTATTCCGACGAAGGGTCTTTATTCCGAAAGACCGAAGGACCGTTATTCCGAATTTTGCAATACGGCTAAAACCTAACCCTAACCATAAACCCTAGCCCTAATAGTGGTCATAATGTAAAATTATGTGGGTGTGTTCAAAAATTAACCTTGCATTTATTGAACACATACCCTTATGTACATTGAATTCATACTCTGTAGGAGAACCACTGGCCCAAGAGTGATATAGGGTGTACACAGGTTGACCCATGTGACCATTGATCCTGTTCGTAACCCGCAATGTGTAAAGTTATGGAACCACAAAGTTCATTCTTTGTTGTTAAGTTGCAATAAACCATTTGATTGGAACCCGGGGGGCAGTTGTATTCAAAGGTGGATATGATGCGTGAACATGGACTTCCGAAATGCACCCTAAACAAGTATTTCCACCGACTAAAAACATACCTAAACGAGCATTTTTGTCTGTTTTTGCTACCATAAACAAGTCTTTTTGTCAGTTTTTGCTACCCTAAACAAGTAAGCAATGCTTTGTGTTGATAATATACCCTTATTATCTGGCTTTGCTCATGTTGCTTTACTTCCAAATTACAATATTTTTTATGATTTTCATCTCGCGTACATCACAATTTCAGGGTTACGAAAAAAACATACCCTTTTTTCCATATTTTGCTGTTTTTGACACCCTAATCAATGTACGCGCGTACATCGCCTGTTGGAAAAAAGATACCCTTTTTACGCGTTTTCTTGTTCACGCACCATATCCACCTTTGGATACAAGTGCCCCCCGGATTGGAACTCCTTTTATTTGCTACCTGATGTTCCTTTTTCCAGATCAACTGTTGTTGAAGACATCTCCCAACAAGTCACATGTAGCATATGCCTAGAACATTACAAGACTCCCAAAACGGTATTACCATGCTTGCATAACTTTTGTGAAGTTTGTTTGGAAGACATGATTGCAAGCACAGCTCAGCCGCATTTTAGTAGACCATCTGACCCACGCATCATTGCAATATTCACTTTCCCCTGCCCTACTTGTAGAGGAATTGTGGAGTTCCCAGTCCGAATCCTACGACCATGGAATATGAAGCAGGTTGCAAAGGAGGCAGTCAAGAAAGAGTCAAAGAACAACTTTCAAATTGAAAATCAGTTAGAGATAATCAATAAAAAGATTGAGAAAGGGTGCCCACACCACCAAGGTGAAGTCAGGATGTGGTATTGCAAAGTGTGTCTTGCTATCATCTGCCAGTTTTGTGTTCAAGAAGATCACAAGCCTCCAGACCACGAGATCACACTTCTTAATATCGTAGCCCAAGAGAAGAGACAAGGGCTATCAAGTCATAGAGAGGTTACTGCAAAGAAAATTGTGTGAACTTGAAGCAACATGTGAGAATACACAAACCACATTGGAAACATTTACAGCGTGAGATAAGAGTGATGACCAAGAAAAGCTTTTTACAGATGAGTTTTTGTCAGTCCACAAAAGCTGGACTCTTGCAAGAGGGTCTTCTGCACGAGGAAGGAATTTGATGAAGAATTGTCGTCGAAGAAATGGAAATAATAGAAGTGTACCAAGGAGTTTCAGAAGATGTTGACAGATGCAAGGGACGCAGATCAATGATCTTGACAAATTAACTGCTCTGACACAAATTTAGAACTTGTAGAGAATTCGTCAGGAAATGATTAGAGGTGTTCGTTATCACCAGGAGGCCAATCTGTACCAAATCTGGAAATGAAGAACCCCCGGACACCTCCTTGGACTTGCTTCAACAGTATGTTCGACATAAAACGAAGACTTAAGACATGGCTCGGGACTTTGAGTTGAATCGTCTTGCGCTATGGACACGATGGGAGATCGTGTACGTTTAACTCGAAACAAAATTCATTAATAAGAAAGCAGAGGTCACTTAGGAATCAAATTGCATTATTCGAGGGCACATGTTGTAAATTAAAAAATCCCGGAGCACAATTTCCTTTTTTGCGATGAAGTAGTGGTTGTAGAGTTGTTTGGTTTATATACTCGTCATTTGTTACAGACGTGTTCCTAACCAGGTCACAGTTATTCTTGAGGATATGTTTAATGAGATAAAAATGTAAACAAAAATGTGATTTTGAACTAATTTTAATTAGAATGGTTACGGCCATATTATATGAGTGTCCGAATTTTGTTAAACAATTCAGAATGACTACTTCATTTGAATTCTACCCTACCCCGTGCAAAAAATGTTGATAATTTTCAAAAAGTTTCCCAGGGAAAAATATGGATTTTCAAATGGAATATTTGACCCAAGGAAGAGGAAGAGTGTTCTTCCCAAAATACATTTATTCCAATACAAAATTTTAGTCGGTTTATCACATCAGTTCGAGCACGACAAAAAGTACTAAATTGAACATAGTCATCCCAATCTTACAATTTAATAACTTTTTTGCCACTATGAAAACTCACGTGACAACCAGTGCAAAAATTGTATGGAAGAGATGCATAAACGGTTACTTAATTTTAATATTGTCCATTCATTTACTTAGGTCAGAAATCGAAGGTTTTGTGATCGGTTTCATTTTGGGGAATCAAAATTAAAAAATCGAAAAAAACTAAAAAATCAATAAAATAACAATATAATTAAAAAAAATCTTGCATAGCAAATAGTTACCAACAGCACATGTGTTGAAGAACTCCACAATTTCAAAATTTGGATTTGGCACCGTTGTGTTGGTAATTGCCTAGTACACTAACGTACGAATGGTAATGCTCCCAGATATCTGTATGTCCATTGTGGAAATATAGTGCAACTAACGTATATTGATTCTAAATTGACTTGCCTGTAACAAAAAAAACTAAAGGATGGAAAAAGACGGTAATGCCCATTCCTAGAAATTTCGATTAGGAAGGACGCTTCCAGCAGCCACTGGAAGTATTCTTGGGATACGAAATTAATGATTCTAATACAGATTTTTGCGATACATAGACACGTTCAAGCTTTACCAATCACAGGTATAGTGTTACTAGGCAGTTACCACATTCACAATTACCATGTAACTGTGCAACATTTTTTTAATTGGGGCGCTCTTCAAAAAATATGTTATTGCTTTAAAAAAGGAAGTGTGCACATAGATTTTGCGTCAATTTTTCTGACACAGAATAATTAAATTAATTATTTATTTGGCTTTTATGATCTGGTACAGGATACTTCGGAAAGGCGGCACTCGATGCGGTGAAAATCGCGAAAACGACATATTACCAGGAGTGATCTAGAAAAACGATAGAAGAGAACGACGAAACAGAGTTACGCAGGCGATGGAAGTGGCGATGTAGTGGTAGCTATGCGCATGCTGAAAGTAAAGATACCGTGAACAGTAGGAAAGAAAATAATCAGAAGAAAAAAGTCCGGCTGAAGTATACGTATGGAGACAGAAAGGTAAATATGTCATGCGAGACGGTACAAAACTTTACAAAAGATTATGATACAAGTCCGGATTTTACGACGTGTGTTAATGTATCATGCAAACTAAGGAAATTGCACTTTCTGACAAAAAGTAGTAAAGGGGGATTTTAATGGGCAATTGCTGTTAAAGGTTTTTCATAGATGAGAATGCGCGTTTTTTCTGTGAAAGATTTTTGTTGTTGAAAATATCAAGTTAAAAGCACAATTGTATTTGGCGTGTTTGGCATATGGCCTATTTCAGAAATCAGACACTCGCACCTGTTAACTTTTTTTTTTTATAGATCAATGGAGCCGGTTTTTAAATCCGGGGAGGGCAAGAGAAAGTATAGCCGTGACTTCCTCCTAAAAATCAGACAGAGTGCAGAGCAAACCTTCTCTGGTCTACCACATATTCCTATTATTATCTTGATAAGGGCTGTATTTACCAAATTAACACAGGTTTTACAAGTTTTCAATTAGTATATTAAATAAATTTCGTAAAAACAGTGTTACTGTACATTATCAACAAAAATTAGTTGTAGTGAGAATTCGGAAATTCAACGTTTTACGTGTAAAAACGGGTAACAAAATTCCCAATCACAGTAAGTCATATTTGAAATCTGTTATGCTATTTTACACTTGAATATTTTTCAAACCTAAAGGTTTTGTTTTTAAGGCAATCAATGGGTGTGAAACTCAGTTTTAATTGCAGAAAAACAAAAAATTTCACGTGTAAAGATGTTAAAGGACAACTAAATTGCTTGCTGCTATTTGAAATTCCCGAAACAAGTGGCAAACAGTTATAAAAGATATTACAAAACATGGAACTAAGAACTATCCAACAAATTGAGCTTAGTAAATTATTTTCAATGTAAAATGGGAAAATGTTGTTTCACAACGTAACATTTTGGGAGACACCATAGTGTTTATCGAAATTTGGAACGGCCACAATTTTTCAGTTTCTTAAATTTGTACTTGCTATTTCTTTAAAATTACATGTACAGGAAGAATAAACTAGCTATCAAAATTGAAACGTATTATCAGTTGATAGACAATAATTATGGTTAATAACTGCTCAATGTTTAATTCACGTGTAAACTATTTAGGGGGTACTAGTTTTTATGCCAAAGTGGTTGTATTAGGTATAATTTAGTAACAAAAACCAAGTTTAAAAAGAACTGAATAATCGCATTTTTGAAAAGATGTTTTAACGTTTGTGCAATTCATTTTATACAAATGGGATATTTAAGAGTCAAGGTTTATAATTTCAGTATTTATTTTTCAGTATAATAAAGAGTACATAAAATGGAATCAGAGTCAACTGTGAAGTCAATTTAACCACTAATTCAGATTCGACAGTATTCAGTGTCCACGACAAGATATAATCAATTAATTCCGACTATTTGTAATTTCTCAGGCTGATATTCAACCGATATCATCAGTTCCAGAACCACTACTGAAGGTATTAACCATGTCAACAGGAGAAACACACGAGGTATAGACTTCATCCCCGATTACATGCGGTCTCCAAGAGAAAATGTAAGAAGCACATGAATGTTCAGAATTAACGATGATCGTAGACATGTGCATGTCCTTGTTCTTGCTTGTTGCTTTTTGTGTGTCCCCATCGGGGGGGGGGGGCCCTAAGGCTGAACCAAGTGTAAATTCATAATAAATTATCAAAGTCATATCTTATTAAAGTCATATAACCGTCTGTTCCCGCCCGCGCCATACAAAACTGGCACATTTTCTTGAAAATGAATAAATGTCACTTCAATTTCATTTCCCCAATATCAGTGACCAATGGATACGCTAGACTTCAGCAAACAAAGGATGTAAAGATATTCAATTGCCGGTCCGGTATGCGGTGGAGAAAATCAATTCCGATTCCTTTCATCTGGGAGTGCAGGACCATTGTTATATTATTGTCTCGCAGTTGAAAAGATTCAGGTGTTATAACCTCTCCGATTTAGACTGAGTATTTTGTTCATGACGTAAGCACAAAATACTTATCTTCATTCACAAATAAATAATTATAGAGCTTGTATAGTGCGTGTTCAATTAACTTTGATCATATTTTTCTTCATTTATTCGAAAAGGAAGAAAGACCAACAAAAATCATGGACGAATGTTGCTGGGCAAGCTTTGACCTAACAACTTTGTGCAGAACCAAAATCCGTAACTTATTGCGTAACTTCATTTCTATTAAATGTACCGCGTTTCCAGAAGAAAACTTAGTGTCAACGACTATATTATAATGTAAACTGGTTAGTTATTGTGAAATAGGACGGGTATTTGTTACTCAACCCGAATCGTGTAGGTGATAACACCTGGCTACAACAATGGCTCTGCATACCGGGCCCATTGTAATATCTTTAGCTCATGGTTTGCTGAAGTCTATACATATCCATTGGTCACTGATATTGGTGAAAAGAAATTGAAGTGACATTTCATTCATTTTCAAGAATTACTAATTTGCGGCTGTTGCAATTAATAGGCAATTTTCCCAAACAATAGTATAAACACAAGTGTATTAACACTAACAACAGTAAAAGCTATATACTAATTATCAGAGGAAATTATGAAATCCACTGCAATGTACAAGGCCTCTTTTGTATTGAAATACAACAAACGTGGCACTGAGATATTTGGTAGCTGATGTATTGAAAGCTATTCTGGGAATAAAGTAATTAGCTATGAATGTGAATACTAAATGGGAATAGTTCATGTAGCCTTACCAAGATTCAATAAAAGAAAAAAATGAAACACAATCTTTGGCCATAGGAAATTAAAAAAAACCAACAAACAAAACAAAACAATCAAACCCCAAAACCAACAACATGCATTTATATGGCGCTTACAGATAACATAGCGCCTATACAACAAATACTTACATACGACATTAACAGGGAAAGACATACCAACATAATAAGGAAAACTAACCAAATTCAAAGTTCAACAAATTTAAGCTCAGGAAATAAGGATGTTTTCAGGAACGCTTAAGACACGTGGAAGGTCCCTCTCATGTTAACGGGAAGTTGTGCCAGGAGCCTAGGACCAATGAAGTTGAAGATCTAGGCCAAGGAAAGTCAAGTGAGGGTTCCCGTAACAATTTTTGCAAAGATAATGAGGAAACTATTGCACTTTTCATTATTCGTAATTTTGAAGAGACAGAGAAGAACGACCATTTCACCAACCTTGAGCGTGCTATAATAGCTACAATTATGTGTCAAACCACCACCCTACATTTAAAAAGATTTTAAATCTGGTTCTTGATTGTAAAATTGACGAAATCGGCATGCACATGATGTGATCACAAGAAAAAAGCTTGATATTTTCTTCAAAAACAAAAATAAGGAACCTTTTAGGGATTTCAGCCATCTCAAACGCGGCCAGAAAATCATAACGCGGGCGGGTTACGGGAAAGAAACATACATCGCCTTCATACGCCTAATCTGTCACCAAATCTACCCTTATTACGAGGTATAACAAGCCGTATAACATCAGGAGAAGACCGTAGTAGTTAGATAGTTCGTAGCAGCTCATAGACTGTGATCATCAAAATTACTGTCCAACACATACAAAATTGAAACCCTCACAGTCGGTAGGTTGCAGTCTGTGATAAAGAAGGATTTGTATCTGATACGTCCTAACGGCCACAGTGAAGAGTGAACAAACGTTGTTACGAACTCCTGGTCACGACCGCTGCAAACACCAAACACGCAACTTTATTTTGCAGCGCTGGAGGCCGGTTTGCGATTCTAAAACATGTATTTCATTGGCATAGTCAATGGGGTGACAAGACCAATTTGATCATGATCATACAGCATGGTTGCAAACATCCAAACTTACGAATACACAGAAGTTTACGAATATGGTTATTTACACTCGTACAGATAGAAGCTCCAATCTGATGGACATGCTAATGGCGGAATCAAATATAACCCCAAGCTTCTTTACACACACACCGATGCAAGGAATTGGGGTCTTCTTGATTCATCGCGCAGTTGTTATATCCCTAACGTCCCTTACGGCCATTGGAATGCACTTTGCTTGACTCACCCTCCAATGCTGGCTTTTCCCAAGTTTCTCAGATAAACTTTGTTGTTTGGTTAAGGTATTCTGCTACCCCCAAGAAATTCCAATATACACACATGCAAACACCCACACATCAAAGAAAAGAGGTAGCAGCAGCAGAATGAGCGGTCACTACCCGGAGGGGAATCAGAGCTTGGATTCATGCTAGCAAGTGGCGAGTGTGTTAATGAGGATATCTTTGATTGGAAAAAGGTAAGTGTAATGGACATATAAGGCTGTGAAAACATATAAACACACACTTATGACAATGCACATCGACCTGCACTGGGAAATGGAAATAAACCAGAATTTTGAAAACTCTAAAGGGACATAATGGCATGAAAAAAATTGAACATATTAACCAGATAACATGGAGATATTGGGCCAATAGAGGCCCAATATTTACTCAATATCGGACCAGTATTGGATACAGTTATCGGTCCAATATTATTTGCTCAACGGCCCAACATTGGATCAATATTGGGCCCGGGCCAATGTTGGACAATATTGGGCCAATTCTGGTAATAGATATGAACAAAATTGAGAAGAATATTCAATATTTTTTTATTTGCAAAATAAAATATATTGTCACCCGTGTATTTAAAATTAATTAAATAATTTGAGCTAGTGAAATAATTTATTTTTATTGAAAATGTGGATATATAGTATACTATTTTTGAAATATTGTGTTTCTTTATGATCAAAACAATCGTCCTTGAGAGATTGAGCGTATTTCTGTATGTTTTTATTGTTTTCTCACCTGTATTTTTAGGCAATACAATAGCCTTAAGCCAATATTGGGCCAAACGTTATCCAATAAATTGGATCTTATGGCTGTGGTCGATGCCAATGATGCGCCAATATTAGCCCATTTAAAGGATGAGGATATTGCAGCCGATCTCACCCCCCCCCCCCCCACCCCCAGTGCCAAGGGAAAAACCAATAGTGCCCCCAATGTACGTAGCACGTGCTGACGGTGCAAGATATCGATTGGGGACCATTGTTGGGCCAATAGAGCGTGCTATCTGGGAATGAAAATGACCCTTACTGAAATCAATTCCACGAGTTTGAACCAATTTGGGATGTTTACATTCTGTAAAAACAGTAAAAAACAGGAAGAGTTTCATGGGGGACGTGGTGGCAGTTTAGCAGTGATCTAGCATGTTTTGTGACACCAATTCAAAAAGCATTCAGGACCGGGATTCAGGAATTTACTTTAGGCTTGTAGTAAGATATTGAATCTGGCAAGGTGAAAGATGGATTACCCGGAGATAGCACATATACATAGCAATAATAGCACAATGGTCTGGAGGCGGATGACAACATGCTCTTTCAAGTTGGTAATGCTGGCAGTAATGTCAGTATCCTTGTTGCAGAAATTGACACAAACTGACACCTCCCCCCTTGGAACTCTTCCATTTTTTTACTGGTTTATACCCACCTGCTTGAAAAGCAAGAAGGTGGGATTATGCGGGGGTATCAGTCAAGGCGTCGGAGGCGGCGCCAACACATCTTGTGACCCGACGAGACATGAGACCCATAAGGGTTAGGGTGATGTCACTTGGGGGTGGGATCGGACTTCCATGTCCTTCATCTGATTAGATTATGGGCGTGGCATTAGGCTAATTAGGTACCTAATTGCTAATTAATGAGTAATTTGGGGTATATTTTGTGAACGCGATCGATAACATGAGACCCATAGGCTTATGGTGATGTAACTTGGGGGGGGGATCGGACTGCATGCCCTTCATCTGAGTAGATTCTGGGCGTGGCATATGATAGATAGGTACCCTAATTTAGCATAATTAAGAGTTAATTTGGGGTCTTTTTACCCAAAAGAGACCCATAAGGTTATGGTGATGTAAACTGGTGGGTGGGATCCGACTGCCGGCCCTATATGATCAGATTATGGCGTGGCATATGCGAATTAGGTACCTAATTGCATAATTAATGGTAAATTTGGGGTATTTTCACCAAAAAACTTGTGAACAAACTATATCTGAAGATCCATAAGTCCGATTTTGATGAAAACTGATGGAGAAGTGGGAGGGATCATGTACTCTCGCGCTGATTAGGTTTAAGGTGGTTTTGTCCGGTTTTAAAGGGGGTTGTCTGGGTTTAGGGGGGTGGGTCGGGGGTTTAAGGGGCGTTGTTGGCTTTAAGGGGGGTTGTCCGGGTTACGGGGGGTTGTCCAGCTTTAAGGGTGTTTTGGGTTTAGGGGGATTGTTGGGGTTTAAGTGGGTTGTCCGGGTTTAAAGGGGGGGTGGTCGGGTTTTTAAGGGGGGGAGGGTGTATGGACTTAAGGGGGATTGTTGGGGTTTAAGGGGGGTGTCCGGGTTTAAGGGGTTGTCCGGGTAAGGGGGGGGGGGAAAATTGGCCCTTTTTTGGTTTGGGGGTTGTTGTGGTTTAAGGTGGGTTGCACGAGTTTAAGGGGGGTGTCAAGTTTAAGGGGGGTTGTTGGGCGTGTTTTAAGGGGATTTTTGAGTTTAAGGGGGGTGTTGGGGTTTAGGGGTTGTGTGGCACATAATACGCGAATGCATGCGCAGACCTGCAGACATGCGCGTATGCATGTGCGTATGCGAGCCGTGCGTATGCATTGCGCGGACGGTGCACATGGGTTTGTCGGTTTAAGGGGGGTTGTCTGGCTTAAGGGGGATTGTTGGGGTTTCAGGTGGCGTTGGTCCGGGTTAAAGGGGGGTGTCGGGTTTAGGGGGGTTGTCTGGGCTTAAGGGGGCTTGTTGTGGTTTTAAGTGGGTTGCAACGAGTTTAGGGGGGCTGTTCCAGGGTTTAAGGGGGGTGTTGGGGTTAAGGGGATTGGGTTTAGAGGGTTTTTTTTTGGGATAAGGGGTTTTGGGCTACATATATATTTTGTTATGGCAAAGAGCCAATGTGTTTACTATCATACACGTAATCTCTTCGGATGCCCTTGTTTTCAACACCACGCGCGCCATTACCCAGATATCTATCCAACAATAAATTGACCACCTCCCTAACAGAATAGAGGTTTAACAAGGAACATGGGATAAGGGCAGAATGGGGTAACTTAGAAACATAATCTTGTTAAAAAATAAGAAAAAATCACAAGGGTTAATGGACATTTGCAGCTGTTATTTAAAATGGTAAACCGCTCCGCCAGGGGGATTTAGCCGTTCGAGAACCGCGACGTGTATTGTTTACAGAATGTAAACATCCAAATTGTTTTCAAACTCGTGGAAAAGTGATTTCAGTAAGGCTCACCAAACTCCGTCGAGCCCCCGGGCGTGGACGGGTCACTTTCAACATCCTTCTCAAGATGAGCTAACCTTGCTATAGCCAACTAAAGAGTGGAACGGCCCAGGGCCCCTGATAACATACCAGCATAGTTCCTGATGCAATGCTGCCCACGATGTCTAGATTGGCTCCAGGCGTTCTACACATGTGCCTTACCAACCAGTCCTTACCCAAGTTCTGGAGGAAAGCTACTATCATCGCACTCCTTTAACCAAACAAGCCTGTCGACAACACTAAGAACTACGCCCAATATCACTACTGTGTGGTCTCCTTCAAACTCCTTGAGAGGGATGATCCTGGCCCAGCTAGAGCCTGTCGTCGAAAACCCCATCTGCTGGAGAAACAAGCAGGATTTCGCAGTGGGGCCGGAGCACTGTCCACCAAAATTGTAAAACTCACAAAATGATATTGAGGAAAGCTTGAAAAGCGCGTGAAGGTAGGCGTATTCTTGGTGGACCTTACTGCAGCATATGACACGTTACGTGTGGCACCAGGGCCTGAAATTCAAGCTTTCTTCAGACCATCCCGGATCTCACCTTGATCAATTCATTGTAACATTGCTTGCAAACCGGAGCTTTATTCTCAAGACCAGTTGTGGGCAGATTAGTCGTATGCGTCGTCCTGAGGAACGGTTTTGTACCACAAGGATCTTGGTATTGGCCTTCCTATTGCTTTCAACTTGTATATCAACGATATACATCAAAACAACATCTAGGGGACAAATGGGCTACGCCGACGATCTTGCCCTCTCCACTCGGACAGCAATTGGGAAGAATAAGTAGAAAGCACACTTATACAGACATGGCCTTACTTGCAGCATATCTCAAGACCTGGGGACTGAAGCTTGAGCGAAGCCAAGACCCACGCTACTGCCTTCCACACTCAAAAACCAAAATGAGGCTTCATGCCCAGCTTCAAATCACCCTCATGGAGCGCCTCTGCCATTACATCCTACACCAACCTAATTGGAGTAGGAAGCTTGACCGGCGCGTACTTAACCGGCAGCCCTAGAGTCAGTATGCGCCCAGGGATTCTTCGAAGGCATAACCCCTGGGCAGACTTGTGGGCTCTCTGGTGGTGCCAGCCAAACGACCCTACGCACCACCACTGCCTTGGCTCTGGGTCTACAGCACTGCTGAATATGCCGCACCAGCATGATGCAACAGCTATCACACAAAGAAGCTGGATTAGCTTACTCAGATACGAGACCTTTTTGTGAAACAGACATAATGGCGGCCCACGCCATTAACTCATTATGATATTTTGTCTACCAGTGCTTAGGCATTGCATCTGCAGCACTTCGGAGGGAGCACCACTCGAACAAACTAGGAATAAGGCTGATGGACAACAAGCACATGCTGCATAACACTGTCAAAGAATCCACACCAACCGGTTTTTAGACAGAGACTGCGCTCTCTCCGACCTTTCTGCCGACACGTTGCTAAACTCTCAGTTCCCCATTCAACATCTTACAGACCTGGAATACTGCCTGGCTCGACATTCCAAGACCGTCAACTCTCTAGTACAACTACGACAGAACTACCACCTTGGCAGCAATCTCCCACGCAAGGAATGGGCAACCTTAAACCGGATTCGCACAGGAGGTCGGTTCGCTTCAAGTAAGCATATGCACCGATGGGCGGCTGCGCGCCATCGCCAGCTGCCCAATGTGGTTCTCCATCACAGGACTTGCGGATCACATTCTCAATGCGTGCCCTACCTTTTGTCCGCCGATGGATACAGCTATCTCAAACCCCAACCAATCAACGTGAGTTGGCTCCAACGTTCAACACATTTAGCTGCGCCTCAGACGCGAAGAAGAAGAAGAAAAGTAGGGTCCTTTTCAATTGTGAATTTTTTATGCCATGATGTCCCTTTAACAACTCCAGTCCAAAAAAATCGATATTACCAGACACAAACTTCAAACATCAAATAACATTACATATGGAACTCTATCCTAACCGTATTCCACTTGAAAACAAGATGCAGCACATGCAGCACAACGCAGTTTACCCACACATACATGCAGCACTTGCATTCTAATGTTACAACATATTCGAATCTGCAAAATTTTGGCAAACTGGTCAAGAGCATTCATTTACGCCTGATTGCAAATTTCTAATCGGCAAGTAAACGTTTGGGTGGAAAACATTGATATTCTTAGCTCCACACCACGAAGATTGGTTTGGGTAATTCGAGTGTTAAATGTTATTTTTAATTTGCGAAGAATATACATCCTGAGAGATAAAACAAAGGATTTCATCCGTGCCTAGTCACTGTTGTATGCCAGAGTACAATGGCGGTAAGAAAGATTCAGATACGCAAAATCAAAGGTATGCCTTAAACCGAGAAAGCAATTAGACGATCTTATATGAGGACTGGCGAGCATGGAACTAAATAAAGACCAAAAATACACGGTCTCGAACCCGGTCCTCTTCGCTATTTAGGCGTGAGATTTACCACTAGGCCACACTTTCGCTTCGTCTTCAATTCTGCCAGAATCATGCACGTAAGGCCACCCCGTCTAAATTTCTTTATAACACGCTAATTTGCTTAATCTATACAGGTTACAGTAGCGATTGTGACCCGGAGCTTCTGAAAGTCAGAGCCAAGAGTCTACTACAAATACATGGACGGTGACGCAGACAGAGAGCTCCAAGCCTTGTTTGCAGCGCAAGCCTTGAACCACAAACTAGTCAACCCACCAGTAATGAACAAGAAATATGAAGCTTTACCTTTATCAGGAAAAGTAATTGCAGTCTAGCATACTGCAATGGCCGTGTTTCCTGTGATTTCATTGGTTCAACGCGATATCAATAGAGATAAAAGAGTACCGCACCGGTTTTCAGGGACTCTATAATAAAGGGAGAGGAATCACCCCGTATGGGTGAGGCCTCGTCCGACTGGCCCTCAATGTTGAGGGCAGTGCGGATCAAATGTTAGGGGACGTGCAGGAAATTGATAGAGCCCAATAAGGAGTGGTCAAATGGTAACATAAACAGTTCCAATGGACGCTGTTAAAAAGGATATAAAAAACTAAATCTAAGATAGAAAGTTATTATATTTATCTGCTAATATTGCTTTATGTGTTTCTTTTTTGTGATTTTTTAGATGATAGAATCATGATTTGTTGAATATAATTTCCGTATGGTAC